>LBNU01020854.1:6402-40582 GCA_014162995.1 Artemisia annua | reverse complement strand
TATATATATATATATATATATATATATATATATATATATATATATATATATATATATATATATATATATATATATATATATATATATATATATATAACGAGAGTGAGACTATTATATATGATTAGAATGAAAACGTTTTTATCATTATTCAACAATGAGATTTTCCTAAATGTAAGAATGATTTTCAAAAGTGAATTGGGGTTTTTCTTATGAGTATGTTTATGCAAAAACAAAATGTCCCAATTCTTGGTTTACTGCAAAATAGAATCCTAGACTCAGATTGAGAGGGAAAGAAAAGAAAACTGAAAATTTCAAGCACAGATGGCCGGCCCCCTTAAATAAGGCCGGTCCCTTTAATGTTTAAGGGGGCCGCCCTTATATCTTTAAGGGGTCCGCCTATCTGCCATAGAATTTTTTTTTTCAGAACCTTGATATTTCAAAAAGTTTTAAGTATTCTTTAGAATTCAATCAATTTGCTCGATCATTCCTAATCCTAAACGTAAGTGGTTAAATAATTTACGATTAAAGGGTTCGGTAAATATGTCTGCAACATTTTCTTCCGATGCAACCTTTTTTTTTATGGTTATATTTCCTTTTTGAACATTATCACGAAGGAAGTGGTGACGTATTTCTATATGTTTAATCCTAGAGTGTTGAACCGGATTCTTACTTAAGTCTATGGCTCCTTTGTTATCGCACACTTATCTAACTTAATGCCATAGTCTACGAGAGCTTGTTTCATCCATAGTTTTCTTACGCGAGAGATCTGGTCCTACTTCTATATTAACGATTAATCCACTTAACTCATTTCACTTCATCACCATGAGTTTGCTAATAGTGGATATAGAAGATTTCCATTTTCTATTTTGTTTGACAACAAGCAATTTTATTTTAATCCTAGGAAAGCCAACTAAGAGGGGTTCATAATGCGTAAGTAACTATTACTAGCTATATAACTAAGCATTAATCTAACTAGTTATTAATCTAAGAATATAAATTTTAACGATGAGCTTTAAAGAAACGCGTACCTTTTAGTCTACAATAACTTTTCTTCAAATACTTCAAGTTGCCATGTTGACTTATAGAAGCCATTTGTAGATGAGATTTTAATATTTTCAGAAAGTGACAACTTAGCCACTTGGTCCCCATGGTCTCATTGGTCCAAAATTGTTTGAACCAAACATGATTTGCAATTGACTAGGATGCATATATGGTGGAAGTATTCCCCATGGATTAAAGCTTGGTTGATGTGGATAATTCCACATTGGATGACTATTATTAGAAAAGTTTTCTCTACCTTGATTTCTCCAATGTTGAGGGGTTTTAGACCGAGGATGAGGATTATTTGGTCTATTTGGAGGTGGAGTTTTAGATCTTAATTTTGGTTTAGAAAATCCGGTTTCGGCTTTTAATGTTGATTTATAAAAACTTTTTACATCCTCATCACTTGCAATAGGTATTTTTCTATCTTTTATAATTACATACTTAGGGTTTGACTCTAATGGTTTTGTGTACTAGATTCACATTCAAGCTTTACATTTTTATTTTCGCTAGTTGAAACATTAGTTGAGGTGAATCCTAAACCGGTTTTATCTCCCGAAGTTTCTAGAACACTTATTATTTTCTTAAGTGAGTTACTACTATTTTTAAACTTATCAAGTTTGAAAATTTAATCTTTAAGTTTTTCGTTTTCATTTTTGACCTCTAAACATGTTTTACATTCTATAATAACTCCTTTTTCTTTTTTCAAATGTTGTAGTTTAATTTTTAATTCGAGTACTTCATTTTCTAATCGATTATTAATATGTTTTAGTGACTTATTTTCATCACTATAGAATTCGGTTTCGGACATTCTCCAGTAAGATGATTTGGATCTCCACACTTGAAACACTTTCTTTCATTCTTGCTATTCTTGTCGTCCTTGTTTCTTTGGGATGTTTTTCTTTCATCATATGGTTGTCCAACGTACCTTCCTCGTCTTTTAAAGAATTTCTTGAAATCTCTTACGGCCATAGTATACTCTTCATCGTCGCTTTCGGAGGTTGAGCATTCTTCGTCACTAAAGTCTTTTTAGCTTTCAATGCAATTGATTTGCTTTGCTCCTTTTTTTCCTTTGACCATCTCGGAGTCTTTCTTTATTATTGCTTCATAGACTTTCATGTTGCCGATCAATTCGTCAAGTTGAAGAGTTGACAAGTTCTTCGATTCTTCAATCGCCGTAACTTTAGCTCGCCATTTTGGATGAAGAGCCCTAAAAAATTTCCTAACAAAATTCTTACTAGAAAAATTCTCATCAAGTGCTTTTAAATTTGTGATGATAGTGTTAAACCTAGCAAATGCATTATCTATTGATTCCTCTTCCGGAATCATAAATTGTTCATATTGTTGAACAAGAAGATCTATTTTATTATCTTTGACTTGACTAATACCTTGGTGAGTGATTAATAAAGAATCCCAAATTTCTTTTGCGGTTTTACACATCAAAATTCTTTCATATTCTTTGCGTGGTAATGCAATATAAATAACCATTTTAGCCTCATTATTTTCTGCTAGTTTCTTTTTTCAAATCATCATTTTGTTTTTCAAAAGATACAATTTCATCCTTTTTAGTTTCAAAATAATATCGAATAGGGGGAAGTCACCCAAAGTAATAACATGCCAAAGGTCAAGATCTTTTGATTTCACATGAGTTTCGAATCTATTTTTTCAATAAAGAAAACCATCACTTTCAAATAGCGGTGGTCTTTGCATAGATTGCCCTTCTAAATATTTTTCCGATTCCATAGATCGAATCAAGTATTAAAATACAATATATTTTAAAAATATTGTTTGACATGCCTCTTGATACCAATTGTGGAAAACTAGAAGGGGGGTTGAATGGTTTTACGTCTTCTTCAATTTATAAAACTTGGTTTCAAAATATTGATTTGAGTCTTATTGAATTGTTTGTTTGAAAAGCCTTTGATTAGAGTTAAGTATAAAAACAACTATATGATCTTATATGTATGTCCTTTTAGGTTTATTATAAAAACTATGTTTAAGAAAACTTAGTTTAGTTTTAAAGTCTTGTTTACTCTTAAAACTTTGATTCGATCTTATGTGAACTCAAGTCTTGAACAATATGAACAACTATATCTAGGTATGAAAAATAATAACGATGTAAGCTAAGTATGTAAAGTCAACACATGCATAATATAAACAATTATAGCTATATACGAGATGTAAGTAAGTAAGCTAAGTAATAAGTTAGAGTTGGAAAGATCTAACCGCGAGACAAAGGATTTATAGTGGTTCGGCTACAAGGACACCTTCATTGCCTTACTCCAATCCCCGAGTCACCTACTCGAGAGTTTTCTTCACTATGTCAACAAGCTCCCTTATGGCGAAGAAAACCTTACACAACTTTTGCTTACACCAATTAACGACACTAAGCTAAATGTCGGGTTCTAATAGTAGCTAGAACCAATCTCACACCACTACAAAACTTAGCACAACTCCTTCACAACTTGTACACACCACAACTATTACACACCTTCACTACTTCACTACTTCTTGCTCTTCACAAGTCTACTTCTTCTTCTTCACTATTTCTACTCACAACTAACACACCTTGATCTATCTAGTTACAAGCCTTCCATACCTTTACAAGTAATATACACAACTACTAGACAATATACACAAATGTACAATACTTCTTTACTTGATTGTTGAAGGAGTATTCTTCTTTTGCACTTTGAGAGATGAGGGAATGAAAAGATTGGATCACTTGAAACAAGGATTAATAATCTTATGATTAAAGGGTTTTAGAAGGATGTTTAGAGAGAATTGGATCTGAAAATTTTCGTGCAAAAGGTGAGGAAAAATACCAGGTTTGAGCATTGCTTGAAGCAGAGAAGTTTTCATAACTTTGCTTCAACAATGTCTTTTGTGTCTTCTTAGTAGCATCATTACCACCAAACACTGAGCAGATCTCTTCAAAAATTTCTTTAGCAGTTTTGTGTTTGCTAAAAGCAATAATCTGGTCTTTAGGAAGAGTCATCAGTAATAAGCTTCTTGCCTTCATATCATTCTACTTTTGTGTTCTTTCATCACGAGTAGAAGGTGCAGAAAGTGTGATTACTTCTTTATTACCAACTTTCTCAGTCTTCTGAGTAGGTTTGAAAGAGTCACCAGTTAAGATGATCTCCCACTAAGCATAATCTTGAATGAGAAAGTATTGCTCAATCATTATCCTCCACATCTCAAACTCATTGAGTTTGAGCTTTGGAAGCCTTGGTGCAGAGTTGGACTGGTTGTTCTCCATCTCCATTGATCAGAGAGAATTGATTAAGCTAGTTCCTTGGATCTTCACTGCAGTCAAGCCTGATACCACTTGATGGATCTAAACACACACCTTGTGTTAGAGTGATACTTTGAGTTATATTATTAAGCACGCGAAATATACTTAACAATATAGAATATAGATTGTATGATGTTAGTGTAATTCCCAACAATCCTCCCCTAAACTTATGATTTCTCTGCAAATCAACAAGTTTCTTCAATCATTCTGCATCTGTGAGGATATGGGGAATTCTTCCAAACACTTCGTTTTCTTCTTAAGGCCTGAATAGCTCTTGAACATTGATCTTGAATCCTATGTATCAAAGCTCTGACTTTCTCAGTATCTTCATGAACTCTTATCCTTGTAGATAACATCACAGTGAGAGTTCCAGCTC
The DNA here is from genome assembly GCA_014162995.1 of Artemisia annua. Taxonomy (NCBI): domain Eukaryota; kingdom Viridiplantae; phylum Streptophyta; class Magnoliopsida; order Asterales; family Asteraceae; genus Artemisia; species Artemisia annua. The sequence goes on along the minus strand of LBNU01020854.1, from coordinate 35,867 downwards.
TGAGTGGGTACTCCTTCTCATCAAACATAAATGCATCCACTCTAGCTCTTGTAGAAACATGATGAACTTCACATGAATCATAATAAGTATATGTAGTATTAGAACATGAAGATTCAAACTTCCAGAAATCATCATTAGAATCAGGTTCATAGAGCCTTCTTACATAACCCATAGCTGCATTTCCTTCACATCTTTGAGTCTGTAAGCATCAAATCTTTCTTGAACCAATATCCACAATATATCAAGATCATCTCTATCACATGCTTTGATGAGTTCTTCAAACTGAATGAAAGATGAAGTTTCACCACCTAGCCTTGTATTTTTCCATGTTGAAGCAAAGTTGCTAGCAGTGTAAACTTCCCAATCAACAATAGGATGTCTGACTTGCAGTGGGTCTGGATAAAAGTCTTCCTCTTCAATCAAAATCATGCCAGTCAGCTGTTCTTCTGTAAATTTCTCAGATTGAAAGTCTTGTTCTTGAGCAAATCTTGTCTTCTTAGTGATTTGCTCTTCAGAATCTGTAGCTTTCCTTTTGAACTTAGTACATCTTCTTTCTTCCTCTTCAGAATTCATTGGAATAAAATCACTATCTTTTCTCTTGACTCTGTAATAGACCCCTTCAATCTGATCATGTATCATTCCTTTGAACTGAGACATTTACCAACCTCCAGCATGACAACAATAAGTTTTCATTTATGAAATAACTTGTGCCTTGGTTGGTTGTCTTGGCTACTTTTGACCTTTTCTGACTGTGCCTATTGCATCTTGAAGTGCTTGTTGATTCTTCATTTGAATAAAGTCAGATAGTTGAGCTGACTTTTGTTCTTCAGTTAAAGTTCTATCTGCAATAAGTTCAATGGCCTTCTTCTTGATCACTGGATCATTTTTAATCAAAAACTCAATCTCTTGTTCGGATGGCACATAAGTGAACTCTGGAGCTTTCTCTCTGAGGACTATAGGTGGAATAGTGGAAATTGGAATAGGAGCAGCTGTTTCCAATTTGTTCAACCTTTCAGCCTCCATGAAACTTGCAATCTCTAATTCATCCTGTCTTTTCTTGATTGCAACTTCATCTTCTCTTAACTTTCTTGCAACCTCAGCATCATGATCAATTTGAGCTTGCTCTCTCTTTGAAATCTTCCTTGATTGCTCTTCACTATGCACAACTGCTTTACCTTTTTCCTTCCTTATCCTTTCAAGTTTTTCCTCTGTAGTGGTAATATTTTGACCAGTAGTGGGAACCATTTGCTCTGCAGTGGGAATAGAATCTTTAGTGGAAATAGGATCTGCAGTAGGAATCTCTTCTTGAGTATAACCTTCCTCTGTACCTTTGCCTTCACCTATTGGCTCATCAAATGCCAAATCTGTAACTCCAAAATCAAAACCAAAATCTGCATCTGAATCAACTTCATTTCCAAAATCAATTTTCCTCCCCTTGGTTTTCAGCAACTGTTTTCCTCCCCTGTTTGGGAGAATTTCCCAAATCTTCACTAAAATCTTCTGAGTCACCATCATGAGGTGAGGATGGAGATGAAATCACTATCTTTGCAGTTCTCCTATTCTGTTTCAACCCCTGCAACTCTTTCTTCAAAGTCTGAATCTCTTCTTGCAGCATTGTAACATCCTTGGCATGTTGCTCCTTTACTTGTGCCAAGTCTTTCTCCAGAGATTCAACCTGCTTAGATAACTTGGTACATAGTTCCATCAATTCCATAGGTTGCCCACTGCCCTCAACACTTCCAACTGTGTGGGAGAGGTGAATCATAGGGCATTTGTTCAGATTCCATCCTAGTTGGACTAGGTTGAAGCCTGGAACCACCACTGCTTGTTCCTAAACCAAAAGGATTAGGGACATGCTGTGTTGTGATGAGAGGAGTTGGCTGTTTTTGCCTCCTCTCATAAGTGTGAGTAACTGGTGGAGTGTAGTTAATGGTTGGAACTGTGATTGTGGGTGTGTTTTGGGATACAACTGGGATTGTTGCACCTTCATCCTGTACCAGTGTAATCTTTGCAAGCATCTCAGGAAAAAGTCGTTTAACAACCCCATTACCAACCTTATCCATGTTTTGAAAAACTTTGGGCTTAAGTCAACGGATTTTGTAAACTCTTCTATGGGGTTGCAGTGGAAATTCATTTAACACTGCTTGCACAAACCTTGGATACATCAAAAATTTTGTTGAACTCTTTACATTGCCTTTCATACTGTTAAAAATATATTTAGACCAATTAAAAATCTTATATGTGGCTAGACAAACAAAAGGGTAAGCCATTGTTGAACTGAATTGTTCATAAGATGTTTTATTAGGACTTAGGCAATGCAAAAGAGTATGTATTAAAAATCTCCAATGGGGACAAAAACCACTCTTTTTGAAAGTAACCTTTTTGTCAGATGTATCATACCCCATTGTTGAGAGATGTTTATGAATATCTGAATTGGGTAATGTGATGATACCATTGAGATCATTCAATTGGAGAATTATCCTCAAGGATGATTCAGTAACATCAATAGTTACCCCATCCACTGTGGCTCTAAGAGTATCCACAGTTTCCTGTGTATCTCCATCTTCAATGGTGATGGACTCAATGGAGTTCTAAAACTGTTTGACTCGAGAGATATAGATTGTGGAATTGAGAAGTAAAGCATACCTTATATGGGTAGTGTTAAGAAAATCCACAATCTGATGAAAAACAGGGCCACTCTTGTCGTTTGACTTTTCCAAATAGGCCACTTGTTTGTGCTCAACCGCAAATTCCAATGGAGCCATAGTATCTTTTATGAAAAACTTTGTTGTGAAAGTATGGATTGAATGAAGAACTCGCCAATTTAGAGAAAAGAATATATACTGTTAGGGTTTTGAGATTATTGCACAAGAAAGATTATCTTAGAAAAAGATTTATCTTAAGAGAATAAATTTCAATTAGGAAAGTAGATAATCTTCTTAAAAGTTTACCCTATTAATATGGATAAAGCAGTTATTCTCAACGGATAGTAAAAAGTTTGTTACTGACACAACAGTTGTAACGGCTAGTTCAACAGTGGTAAAAATTACACTGGCAGTGGTAATGGTGAACTAGCAGTGGGAATTTTTCACAAAATTTTCAAAAGCAGTGGTAAAATAAAACATATGTAAATTGAACTGCTTTCTTCATAGTTTTTAGCAAACTACCAGCTATCAACGGATTTGATATGTCTTTACCATGAGCCGTTTGCTATGGACTAGCCAACTCTTGATCACTAAGAATATGGTGAGTTGATAACCATATAGTTTTTGGTAAACTATCAACCATAAACGGATTTGATAAGTCTTTACCAGTAGTCGTTTGCTCTGGACTAGTTGATTTTTATGTGGGTTAGACATGGTGAATCAATAACCATTTGTTGTGTGTCTCAGTTACACACCTTTTATGATCAACTTCCAGCAAAAATTGGTTATGTACCTACATATGTTAGTATAGAATAAAAGATATGCATAACCAAAGTGTTCTTTAACCAAAGTTAATTTAACCAAGCCACTATTCACAAATATCTTCCCAAAGTCAACCCGATGTTATCTATATTTACTCCTCAACCTACCAAAATAGGTAAGAGTAAATATCTCCATTAATAAGACCTTTTGATTGACTTTGCCTATATAAAGGGGCTCGACTCTTCACCATCTTCATCAAAACACATTCTATCTTTCACAAAATCCCTAAAAACTCATCATGAGCAATCTTCCAAATATTGTATACATCTCTTCTGATTCTTCCTCTGACACAGAGATTGTGATGTCATCTGAATCATCTTCAGAGGCATCAGGGTGGGCAAGTTACTTTCCACCCTGTGCTTCAAGCTCTTTATCCAAGAAGCCAATCAAGAAGACTGCCAAGCCTGCACCTTCTCTTAAGTTCTACTCCAGATCATCAGATGATGATGAGTCCTATTCCTTGTCCAAGGAATTGCCAAGGGCTCTGACTAAGGCTTTGGGAGCAGCTCTCTCCAACATGAAGCAAATCTCCATACCAGAGAAGCCAAGGCCTCCTCCACAAGTTCTTGGTCTTGCTTGTCCAAGGATGCAGTCAACCTTTGAGAACAAAAGAAAGAATGCACAGAAGGCCAAGCACAACTATCAGGGAAAGAGCAAGAAGCCAATGGAGTAGCTTGTGTAGGGTGTAGGTTGTTTTAGGTTTTTATCTTTATGTTTTGATGGTGGTTGTTAGTACTATCTTTTGAGTGTAATAAACTTCCTCTTTTGTTTGAATGTAATGAAGTTTCTTTGTTTTACTTTTTCCACTGTGAGAGTAACATTTACCACTGCTTGCATTTTAGTTTCCACTGGTAGCCTTATTCTCTGCATAAAAGTTAGTGGACAAGCAAAATACAAGCAAACATATACAAACTTATACAAACATATACAACAATTTTTGTACCAAAAACCTCCCCTCAACACCAAAGACCATTAGACACAAAAAAATTTTCGATTAAGCATTCCAATACCTGTTACCAAGTACTGGAACCTTCCCACATCAAGCCCTTTTGTTAATAAATCAGCATAGTTATCATCAGTATGTATTTTGACAACTTGAATTAACTTTTTCTCATAACAATCTCTTATAAAGTGATGTCTAATTTCAATATGTTTAGTCTTAGTGTGTTGAACAGGATTTTTAATTATGCATATGGTACTGCTATAGTCAATATAAATGATTGTATTCATAAAATTGTACCCATAGTCCAAAAGTTGATTTTGAAGCCATAGAACTTGAGCACAGCAACTTGCAGTAGCTACATACTCTGCTTCAGTTGATGAAGTTACCACCATTGTTTGTTTCTTACACTGCCATGACACCAATCTACATCTAAGAAATTGGCATCCACCTGTTGTAGATTTTCTGTCCAAACTAGCTCCAGCATAATCACTATCTGAGTAGGTAACCAATTCCATAAGAGATTCTCTAGGATACCATAATCCCAAATGAGGATATGCTTTAAGATATTTGAAAATCTTCTTCACTGCAGTCAAGTGTGATTCTTTGGGAGTGACCTGAAACCTTGCACAGGCACATACTACAAACATAATTTCTGGCCTTGATGATGTGAGATACATCAAAGAACCAATCATAGATCCGTACATATGTACATCAACTGCTTCTCCACTGTTCTCTTTTAGAAGCAGATGTGTACCTTTGTCTGCAGGTGAGCTAGAGGACTTTGCATCAGTGAATTTGAACTTCCTAACTATCTCAGCCACATATTTATCTTGATTAATGAAAATTCCATCTGGCCTTTGTTGTACTTGAAGTCCCAAAAACAATGTGAGTTCACCCATCGAATCATCTTGAACTCATCTTTCATAAGCTTCTCACAATCTTTGCACATCTCTGGCTTTGTTGAGCCAAAAATAATATCATCAACATAAACTTGAACCAGTAAGATATCATTTTTGTCTATCTTGATGAACAAATTTTGATCAATTCTTCCTCTATGAAACTCATTATCCAAAAGATAAGTAGCTAGGGTCTTATACCATTTCCTTGGTGCCTGATGCAATCCATACAATGCTTTAACTACCTTGTATACTTTGTCAGGATGTTCAGGGTCTTCAAAGCCTGGAGGTTGTGAAGCATATACCTCCTCATCAATTTGCCCATATAGAAAAGCACTTTTTACATACATTTGATAAACTGTAAAGCCTATAAAGGATGCATAGGCTAGAAAAAGTCTAATTGCTTCTATTCTTGCAACTGGGGCAAACACCTCTTCATAATCAATACCCTCCTCTTGAGTGTATCCTTGAGCTACAAGCCTAGCCTTGTTTCTTATGACAATCCCTCTTTCATCTCTCTTGTTTCTGAACACCCATTTGGTACCAATTACTTTCATGCCTTTAGGTAGATCACAAAGCACCCAAACCTTCTGAATTTTGAACTGAAGCAACTCTTCTTGCATTGCTTCCACCCAGCTTTCATCTTCAAGTGCCTTGAATACATTCTTTGGTTCCATTTGAGACAGAAAACACATGAACAGACATTCATTTTTGCCTTCATGATTCTTAGATTCATAAATTTCACTGATAAATCCATGAATGTCAGCCATCTTTGATTGTCTTCTAGTCTTCACAGGTGAGTTTACATCCCCTATCACATTTTCAAGAGGATGTGATTTATGAACTGTGGTATGGGGAGTTTGAGGAATTTCAATCTCAGTAGGCATATTTGATATTTCAATATCACTGGCTTGAGCTTCCTGTGTAACTGGAGTTGAATTTTCCACTTCAGGTGTAGCAGTGGAAACTTCTGGCCTAGCAGTGGAATCAGTATTTCCACTGTTTTCAACATTCTTTGCAACTTCTGGTCTGGCAGTGGAATCTTTTGGCCTAGCAGTGGAATCAGTATTTCCACTGTTTTCAACATTTCCAGTGTTCACATTTGTTGCTTTAAACACATTGCCATTATCTTCCTTTCCAGCATCATTAGAAGGTTGAGCATCTCCAGTCTTTGCAACATCATCATTATCTGCATAGTCCCAAATTGGCAAAATGAATTCATCTTGATCATCCTCTTGATCCTTGCTTGGTTCATCATCATCAACAAACTCTTCTGAACCTGCAAAATCATTAGTAGATGTACCTGTAGAGATAGGCACATAGTTCATGGTATGAGTTAGAGTATCAAGATCAAACAGCCTTTCTGGACCAGTTCCTTTGACATTCACTTTGTTTTCTAGGAACTCAACATGCAGATTGTCTTCAATCTTTTGGGTCCTTAAGTTGAATACTCTGAAAGCTTTACTAACCATGGAATATCCAACAAAATACCCTACATCAGATTTCTCTTCAAATTTACCCAGATGATTTATGGTATTGAGAATAGTGACATGACATTGAAAATGGTCTCATGAAATCTAGAATAGGTGGTCTACCTCTAAATAACTCATAAGGTGTCTTGTTCTTTGTTTTCACTACTAAAACCCTGTTTTGCACATAAGAAGCAGTTTTAACTGCTTCAGCCCAAAATGTAATTGGCAATTTTGAATCTGCCAACATGGTTCTAGCAGCCTCTATTAGTGTCCTATTTCTCCTCTCGGCTACACCATTTTGTTGAGGAGTTCTAGCTACACTAAATTCTCTTTTAATACCTTTATCTCTGCAAAAATCATCCATAACTCTATTCTTAAACTTTGTCCCATTGTCACACCTAATGATTTTAACTTTCATATCATTTTGGTTTTCTACTTCAGTTATAAAGTTCTTAAGGATGCCAGTTATTTCATCCTTAGTTCTAAGAAAGAAAACCCATGTGAACCTACTAAAATCATCAGTCACAACAAGACAATACTTCTTAAGATTTATGCTACTCACAGATGTAGGACCAAACAAGTCCATATGTAACATTTGAAGTGGGTGAGCAATAGAGTTAACCAACTTTGACCTGCAAGAAGCTCTGTGTTGTTTGCCTTTAAGACAAGCAACACGGGTTTGATCATTTTCAAATCTTTTCTGAGGCAAGCCTCTTACCAAACCATCTTTAACAATCTTATTTATGGTTTTGAAATTTATATGACCAAGTCTTCTATGCCATTGAATGGATTCATCCACTGTGGCCTTTGCAATAAAGCAAGCATGATCATCTTTAGCAAAAATGTTATTCATATCAAAGCTACATAAGTTGCCTTTTCTAGGAATTTTAAGCAGAATCTGACTTTCATCAGGCATCTTAAAATCCTTAGAAAGAACAAAACACATATCTTCAGTAAAAAGAACATTGTTTTTCTTGTCACACATCTGTGACACACTAAAAAGATTATACTTAAGCTCTTTTACATAGTACACAGGTTCAAAATCCAAGTTACCAGTTTTAATGACACCTTTACCAGTAACGTTACCATTAACTCCTCCTCCAAAGCTGACAGACTGTCCATCAAAATATTCAAAATTGGATAGATAGGACTTGTTGCCAGTCATGTGCCTTGAACATCCACTATCTGTATAGCCTTGATCTGATCTCTTGGTCTTGGGATGTCCCTTCACATAAAATAAAGTAGTTAGTTTCCTTTGGAGACCCAAGCCATGATTGACTTGGATCTGCCTCGTGTATCAATATAGTTAAATCTATCAAAGGTCATTGATACACCATTGGGATTGATTGTTGAGGTTATTCCTTTAGGTTTCCATTCCCAACGTGCTGACGCCTTCACAGCACTTCCCATATTACCATTGTTCTTGTTTACATCACCAGCAGTGGAAACTTTTGACTGTGCAGTGGAAACTATTGGTTTAACTTTTGGTACCCACTGTTGGTTTTGATTAACTTTTTTATTGTAAAAAGTCTTTTTTCTTGTTTGTGCAGATTTAACAAAAGTTGTTTTAGGTTTTGCACTTGTAACAGGCGATTTAGGGTGAGCAGTGTTAACATTTTTAGCAGTGGCAAAAGGTTTAAGTCCACTTCTCAATAGGACTGCTCTTGGGATCATGTTGCTGTGTGTGTTAGGGTGTGATTTGTTTTGAAACCTGTTTGAATCCACCCTCTTTTTCCCATAAACTTCCCTTCTCCCAACATGATAGTCACAATTAGCATGTAAATGTTCAAAGCTACCACAGATATAACATGCTTTATTGTTCACTACAAACTCACTACCTAGTTGTTGAGATTTTACATGATTCCAACTCCTCTGGTTAACCCTAGGAGTTGATGACTTGTTTCAATACATCTCAGCATACCTTATAGTTTGTCTTGGCTTATTAACCTGTTTCCTAGGTTCCTCTGTAATGGTATTAACAACTTGTGGGATAGGAGTCTCTACATTCTTTTTAACATTCTCATCTACTACAGATGAGTCACTTGCACTTTCAAAAACATCAGATTCATGCTTAACCTCTTCCTCACTTTTCACAAATTTGGGAGGACCATATTCAAGAATAGGTTCCTGAAACTCTTCTAGACCTGTATGTGCTAAATCTATGCCAGGAGGTGCTGGAACACCCCTTAGTGGTGGAGGAACTGTATTGTATCCTAAACCAGACTTAGCTTTGCTAGTGATTTGTGCTTCCCAAATTTTATCAATTGACTTAGACTGATAATATAAAGTATCAACAGATAAGTTGACATTCTCATTTACCTTTCTAAGCCTTTCAAGCTCTTCTTTAAGTGCCTCATTCACTGCTATCTTATGATCTAACTCTCTTTTAATAATAACCATATCATCATTAAATTTTGTCTCATTTTCTCTATAATGCTCTAGTTGTTTTTCTAACACATATATACCTCTTCTAAGATTTGAAACATTATAGTTAGCAGCAAACAACTTTGTTCTATGGTTTTCTAATGATTCAGTTAGCCTTTCACATTCTCTAGAAGCCCTACATGTTTTAGAACAACTTTCAAAGTTTTGTACCTCAGAGTCAGAGAAGGCCATGAGAGCATGTTCTGTAGCAATGAAAGCAGCATCTGAAGGTTGTTCATCTTCACCATCAGCCATGAAACTACAATCATAGCTCACACCATCAATTTCCAGCATTGCCTTTGGTTCCTCCACAGTTGGTTCCTTCTTTTGCTTGTACCAGGTAGATCTATTGTCATGCTTCCTTGGTCTTCTTAATTCTCTAGCAAAATGTCCCAACTTGTGACAGTTGAAACAATCCACTTTTTTTATCAAACCCTGCAGTTTCACTACCATTGATGTGTATGGGCTTGCCAGTATTTTTGTAGAATTTCCTAGACCTCATGCTAAGAAGGGCTATCTGCCACTTTATGTCCATCTCCTCCAAGTCATCATCATCAATTTGCTCTATGTCTTCATGAGTTAATATAGAGCCATTAACTTGTGTGGAGATAAAGGCATAAAAGTAGGATCTCCAATACCAGCAACTTTCTTCTTTGAACCTGCAGTGGTAACAATAGCATTACCAGTGGAAACTGTAGAACCAGCAGTGGCAATCTCATCATCACTGTCATCTTCAGAATCATCATTGTCAACAGAGGTTGACACCAATGCCAAGCTACTAGAGCTTGAACCAAGCTTCCCTGCCTTCTTCAATCTTTGTTCAATGAGTTTGAAGTTATTGTAAAGATCATTGAGCTTCATAGTTTCAATTTCTGGTTTGTTCTCCCAGACTGTAACATTGGTATGAAACTCAGAAGGCAAGCTTCTTAGAAACTTCAAATTGAGGTCTTCCTGTTCTACCTCAATTCCAAACACAGTCAATTGAGTGACAATCTTCTGTATTTTGGTGAAAATGCTGTCAAGTGATTCATTGCTTGAAGCAGTGAAGTTTTCATAGCTCTGCTTCAACAATGTCTTTTGGGTCTTCTTAGTAGCATCATTGCCACCAAACACAGAACAGATCTCTTCAAACAACTCTTTTGCAGTCTTGAATTTACTGAAAGCAATGATCTGGTCTTTAGGAAGAGTCATTAGAAGTAAACTTCTGGCCTTCATATCATTCTTCTTTTGTGTTCTTTCATCACTAGTAGAAGGTGCAGAAACTGTGGTTACTTCTTTGTCACCAACTTTCTCAGTCTTCTGAGTAGGTTTGAAAGAGTCACCAGTTAAGATGATCTCCCACAAAGCATAATCTTGAATGAGAAAGTATTGCTCAATCATTATCCTCCACATCTCAAACTCATTGAGTTTGAGCTTAGGAAGTCTTGGAGCAGAGTTGGACTGGTTGTTTTCCATCTCCATGGATCTGAGTGAATTGGTTAAGCTTAATTCCTTGGATCTTCTAAATCAAAGTATCAGAAACCTGGCTCTGATACCACTTGTAGGATCTAAACACACACCTTGTGTTAGAGTGATACTTTGAGTTATATTATTAAGCACGCGGAATATACTTAACAATACTTAGAATATGGATTGTATGATGTAATGTAAGTGAGAACAGTTGTATGTAAGTGACACAATGTTTAACCAAACTTATAGCTTTAATATATTGAATACGAGCGATCTGAATATCACTAGGGTTTACACCTTGAAGCTCTTAGAAAAACGTATGCAGAACTTTAACCTAGGACCTCCTTTTATAGGACAAGGAGTCCTTTACAAGATAAGTATAATGCTATCATAATAGAATATACACAAGATCTTTTCTATACTTATCTGCATATGAATACATAACAATTATCCTAATAGCAGTGGTAATATTATGTACTAGCAGTGGTAATGTGTTTCCACTGCTTGTGCATTCTTCAGCAGTGGTTATCTTTATGCTTAGCCGTGGTAACTGTTAGTGTAATTCCCAACAATCCTCCCCTAAACTTATGATTTCTCTACAAATCAACACGTTTCTTCAATCATTCTGCATCTGTGAGGATATGGGGAATTCTTCCAAACACTTCATTTTCTTCTTAAAGCCTGAATAGCTCTTAAACATTGATCTTGAATCCTATGTATCAAAGCTCTGACTTTCTCAGTATCTTCATGAACTCTTATCCTTGTAGATAACATCACAGTGAGAGTTCCAGCTCTGAGTGGGTATTCCTTCTCAGCAAACATAAATGCATCCACTCCAGCTCTTGTAGAAACATGATGAACTTTACATGAATCATAATAAGTCCATGTAGTATTAGAACATGAAGATTCAAACTTCCAGAAATCATCATTAGAATCAGGTTCATAGAGCCTTCTTAGATAACCCATAGCTGCTTTTCCTTCACATCTTTGAGTCTGTCAGCATCAAATCTTTCTTGAACCAATCTCCACAATGTATCAAGATCATCTCTATCACGTGCTTTGATGAGTTCTTCAAACTGAATGAAAGATGAAGTTTCACCTCCTAGCCTTGCAATTTTCCATGTTAAAGCAAAGTTGCTAGCAGTGTAAACTTCCCAATCAACAATAGGATGTCTGACTTGCAGTGGGTCTGGATAAAAGTCTTCCTCTTCAATCAAAATCATGCCAGTCAGTTTTACTTCTGTGAATTTCTCAGATTGGAAATCTTGTTCTTGAGCAAATCTTGTCTTCTTAGTGATTTGCTCTTCAGAATCTGTAGCTTTCCTTTTGAACTTAGGAAATCTTCTTTCTTCCTCTTCAGAATTCATTGGAATAAAATCACTATCTTTTCTCTTGACTCTGTAATAGACCCCTTCAATCTGATCATGTGTCATTCCTTTGAACTGAGACATTTTCCAACCTCCAGCGTGACAACAATAAGTTTTCATTTGTGAAATAACCTGTGCCTTGGTTGGTTGTCTTGGCTTCTTTTGACCTTTTCTGACTGTGCCTATTGCATCTTGAAGTGCTTGTTGATTCTTCATTTGAATAAAGTCGGATAGTTGAGCTAACTTTTGTTCTTCAGTTAAAGTTCTATCTGCAATAAGTTCAATGGCCTTCTTCATGATCACTGGATCATTTTTAATCAAAAACCCAATCTCTTGTTCAGATGGCACATAAGTGAACTCTGGAGCTTTCTCTCTGAGGACTGTAGGTGGAATAGTGGAAATTGGAATAGTAGCAGCTGTTTCCAATTCGTTCAACCTTTCAGCCTCCATGAAACTTGCAATCTCTAATTCATCCTGTCTTTTCTTGATTGCAACTTCATCTTCTCTTAACTTTCTTGCAACATCAGCATCATGATCAATTTGAGCTTACTCTCTCTTTGAAATCTTCCTTGATTACTCTTCACTATGCACAATGCTTTACCTTTTTCCTTCCTTATTCTTTCAAGTTCTTCCTCTGCAGTGGTAATATTTTAACCAGCAGTGGGAACCATTTGCTCTGCAGTGGGAATAGAATCTTCAGTGGAAATAGGATTTGCAGTGGGAATCTCTTCTTGAGTATCACCTTCCTCTGTACCTTTGCCTTCACCTATTGGCTCATCAAATGCCAAATCTGTAACTCCAAAATCAAAACCAAAATCTGCATCTGAATCACCTTCATCTCCAAAATCAATTTTCCTCCCCTTGGTTTTAGCATCTGTTTTCCTCCCCTGTTTAGGAGAATTTCCCAAATCTTCACTGAAATCTTCTGAGTCACCATCATGAGGTGAGGATGGAGATGAAATCACTATCTTTGCAGTTCTCCTATTCTGTTTCAACCCCTGCAACTCTTTCTTCAAAGTCTGAATCTCTTCTTGCAGCTTTGTAACATCCTTGGCATGTTGCTCCTTTACTTGTGCCAAGTCTTTCTCCGGAGATTCAACCTGCTTAGTTAACTTGGTACATAGTTCCATCAATTCCATAGGTTGCCCACTGCCCTCAACACTTCCAACTGTGTGACCTGTTGGGAGAGGTGAATCATAGGGCATTGGTTCAGATTCCATCCTAGTTGGACTAGGTTGAAGCCTGGAACCACCACTGCTTGTTCCTAAACCAAAAGGATCACGGACATGCTGTGTTGTGATGAGAGGAGTTAGCTGTTTTTGCCTCCTCTCATAAGTGTGAGTAACTGGTGGAGTGTAGTTAATGGTTAGAACTGTGATTGTGGGTATGTTTTGGGATACAACTGGGATTGTTGCACCTTCACCCTGTACCTGTGTAATCTTTGCAAGCATCTCAAGAAAAAGTGGTTTAACAACCCCATTACCAACGTCATCCATGTTTTGAAAAACTTTGGGCTTAAGGCAACGGATTTTGTAAACTCTTCTATGGGTTTGTGATAACGCGGGATTGCGACCACGCAATAGGTTTTACCTCTCAAGGGATCTCAAGAGGCTTACAACCCCACCAGGCAGTGTACCTGACCGATGTAGTATATTGTAGTGGTAAGTACGGGGGATTGATCGTTCTCCACAGGGAATAGTGTTCGTTAGGTGTGAAAAACTACTCTAATAGGTCTAAGGGTGAGGGATGATTATTTTTGTATTTTTATATTTTTTTAGAAAGCAAGTAAAATCTCGGGTTTGAAAGAGTGGGCGGAATTAGTTGCTAGTCAACTAACCCAAAAACTACTATTGCAAATAAAAATAAAATAACAAGAAAATAAAAGGTTGTGAAACTTATATGGAGACAAGTATGTTTACTTAGATTTCCTTACTCCCTAACTATCTTTTACCAGTTAATTAGTGTGTATTAATTGCGTGGATGACGGGTGTATTCCTTAATACCAGTCGTGGGGTGGCGTACGTACTTCCCCAACTCTGTAAGCTCCTACTTCACTCCTATGTCGAGCCTGCTAGAAGCTCCTAACATGGGATCATTAGAATTCGCTCATGCATTAAATACAACCATAAAAACCTAGTACGCATTGGTTCATGTTTCTTAAGATGTTCAAGCACGTTACCATATATGAGGTTGACTGGTTTTCTTAAGCCTAACATCGATAAACATTCATCCAACACAATCAATAACATACCAACAACCAATAATCAATAGTTAGGTTTCATTAGATCTAAGCAAACACAAAATAAACCTAGCCTAGCATGTTAATTGAAAGACAAGCATAAGATATAATTAACCAACACATAGACATATTGATTAATTTGAATGGAGACTTATCTTTAATTGAACATGGGAGAATCAAGGTTGAAAAACCCTTGAAAAAGCTGTCAAAGTCGCCTAGGGTTTGTTCCCAAAAGTTGCACACTAATGAATGAAAAATAGAAAATTATATATAGAAAATACACTCTGACAGCGTCAGCTTATATATCCTGACGCCGTCAGCTCGCCGCCATTAGGGTTCTCGGATGGCCTAGATCCATGTCTGACGCCGTCACTTGTAATTTTGCTCTGGGCCGTCACTCGTTAACTTAACACCTGACGGCCTAGGAATATTAACACCTGACGCCCTCAGGTATAAACTTCACATTTTCTTCTTAGGGCGTCACGTATAGTCAGAATCCACTCCTTTGTCTTGGTTGGCTGACGGCGTCACCTTGTGACTCTGACGCCGTCAGGAAGGATTTCCAGCATTCTTTTGAGACGTTGTCGTTTTCTTCACTTTATGCTCCAAAAACGCCTAAAATGATGTGTTTTCCAGAATGCTTTTCAAAAGTACCTAAAATGACAAAAAGAACGATTTAGGGCAATATTTGATCATATTAACTCGAATTAGGGCTTAAATGACCCCTTAAAACGGGTACACTTTTCACCTCATCAAATACCTTTACACTTGGGATTTGCTTGTCCTCAAGCAAATAGGCTTTTATTCCAATCAAAGTATGAGTTAGGGGTCATTTAACACTAATATAAAAGTAATTACAACAAATAGTTATTCGACCCTAATCATAATAAGCACGGAAATCATACACTAGCACCTCACAAATAGTGTTTGGATACTCTCATCTCTCGGGTGTTATAAACCTATATAACTACATTGGAAATGGAATAAAGTCACTCACTACCTGTCATAGCAAATAGATTACCATAGGCTTGGGAGAGGATCAATTACTCCTCCACTAGGCGTAAGCACCTAAGATAAACTATCAAAGAGGGCTTTCCAAAGGGTTGTAATGTAAGGTGTAGGGATATGATAAACACGGTTTGGTTGGAATAAAGGGTATTTTACTGGTGGCAAGTTAATTATCATGATCAAATACATGTACTATACAATGTTGCTAAGCCAAGACTCGACTCAACTTAAGCTAAAAACGAAATAACAAAAACATAAACAAACATAAAAAGAAACGGGATGGTAGTCCGTATGTTTTTTCTACTTCTCTTTTTCTCATTTTTTTTTTTTTTTTTCTTGATTTTTTTTTCGATTTTTTTTATTATTTTTTTTGCATACACTCTTGCCCTACCATCCAAAATAATACATCATAGGGGCCTCGGTTCTCCCCTTACACTTGAACTTTTACATACTTTACAAATAACTAATCTAATGACTCGAATTAAGATAATCGAAACACTTGGAGTACTTTTTAAAATATTTAGCACATATGGGGGTAATAATGTTGTTCTACCCCATTACTCCATTACACTAATACTTTACCCATGAGTCCCAATCGTCCCAAAACAATATGTACAAGGATATGACTCGACTTAGCAACCATGTAATCAATTAGATAATTAACAAAGGGTTTAACACAAATGTTGTCACAATAATGCACTAAAGATGAGTGCATACAAGGTAGGCTAAGGCGATTTGGGTGTACATTTAAGTGGGGTGTAACAAATTCTCATTTTGAGTAAGATGCTCAAAGGTCGAAACGAAAAGATAGGCTCTGAGGGGTGTACTAGGGGTATCGTGTACCAAAAATGGGTACAACGCAAAGGGTATGGGAGAATTACTTGACCAATGTAGCCAACGTAATTATAACAAAAACACGGGTGTAAAACAAGGGGTTAATCCTAATGCCTCTTATCATGTAGTAGATCTAACTACACGAATGTAGTCTCACTTGTGGATTTGAGATGGTCTTAATGCAAGTTCTAGAATTTAAGTGCTACTGGTAACACATCATAGCATAAATGCTTTTCCTACCAATTCTAGGGGCGAACCTCACATATTTGGGGTGGAAAATTTTTTTAGTGGTACAGTTTTTGTGCTAGTCATATAATTTCCTATCCATGAGATGCTTATTAGGACCAAAGTTTCACTTCTAAATGTTATAAAAATTTTAAATTGGCATTAAAATTGCCCTAACAAATACTTCTCTTGGTTTTATTACAAATTTACTATCAAACATACAAAACTCAAGCGCAATTGCATTCTCTAAGGTGTCTTCATTTACCCCCCCCCCCTTACACTTAAACCGAACATTGTCCCCAATGTTCACATAAAAGACTTTGCAAACCAATGAGAGTGCAGAGTATTAAAGGTAAGTAATAAGCTCTAGTTTTCATTGATGACTACTGTCGGTTTACACGGGTGAAGTTTTAGAAAACCAAGGATGAAACTCCATTGGTTATCATCAAACTGATCAAACAATTGCAAGTGAGACTCAACAAAACCATCAGAATCATCCTCACCGATAATGGAACTGAGTTTGTAACACCCAAAAACTAATCCTTGACGCATACTCTTCACAACAAAACTCCATGTGAGTTGATACTTGGCAAGAAACCAGATCTCACTTTTCATCAAATTTTCGGTGCTCCATACTATCCAACAAGTGACAGTCAAGATCTGGGAAAACTCAAAGCTAAATCAGACATTGGATTCCTCGTTGGGTATGCACCAGATCGCAAGGGATACCGAATCTACAACAAACGAACCCGATAAATCTTGGAAACAATTCACGTCACATTCAATGAGCTGACTGAGCAAACGACTCCTGTACACATCAGTGCATGACCCGCATCTAAATTTTTGTCACCTGAACCAATCAGTTCAGGTCTTGTACAGAATCCCACTCCTGCATGTACCTTATGTACCACCTACCGGCACCTAGGGCATGGTACGATATACTGTCAATGTTTCTCCTGGAAAATGGATTCTCCAGTGGTGTGGTGGAACTAGTTGAGAGAGGTGTGGTGGAACTACACTTCGTGAGGGCAGGGTTTCTGCTGGCAGATTTCTTCACTAAGGCACTCCCAGGAGAACGATTTCAATTTATTCTCCTGCAACTTGGTATGAAGAGTCTCACGCCAGTATCACTCAAATGTCTTCAGGAAGAGAATGAGGAGTAATGGATTCACTTCACATATCCTTGTATATATATTATTAAACCAAAAAGAAAATACAAAAATATAAAACCTACAAAAACCATAAAAATCTGAAAAACACAAACATACCAAAAATAGTTCTTTATTAGGCATGTCTTCTGTTTATCGGTAACATTTACGGTTCTAGAAATGTCATTCAATAATGGCACGGAACTTTAAATGAAGCTCGAGCAGAAGTTATAATAAATAAGTAAAACATGTCTTTATGGCTTGCTATTACTTCAGATAGCAACCCGGTCTTCTAAATAAGGAAAGCATGTCGCCAAAAAAGACGGCTGTTCCTCACAAAGGCTTGGATTACTTTATATCCTTGCCTTTCCGATCTAGTGTACGCTTAAGTGCATTATATCTGGTATAAGAAGAGAAGTCTTCTTTGTATACAAATGATTTTCATTCTATGATTCTTCTGAAAATTATTTGTGAGTCACAAGGCAGTAACGTGTTGTTTGAACATCAATCAGTCTTTTATACTTCATAATATTTATCACTCAATCAATGACAACGGGTCATCGATTGAGGGGGAGCGTGTGTTCATATTTTATGTCATCAAATGGATTTCTTACTCAATCAATGACAAAGGTTTTGTGGTTAATGGGGTATTTGTAGAAGAGGAACTTACTGTGCTTTATCTCTAATGGCCAAATGTGTTAGCTGCTAGAAAGTTTAGGGCATTATGTGCATTTCGCTTATAATTTCCTAGCTTTATGTATCTATTAAAGTTCATTTGTGTCAATTTGGAATCCTCGTAGGATCCCTTAAATACTTTAAAACCCAAAATCTAAAAGTAGTTAGAAAACCAGTGTATTTGATGTTCTAGTTATCTCCTCTGACATTTGAATGTTCTGATTGAATGTGTTTTGCATGTTATGTGCTGATAATTGTTCAATTGTTGTTGATTAGGTGCTCATTATTATCAGTTGTGGTTTAGATATGTAGTTATCGGATTAGAATCTTGTTTCTAAGCTCCTGGTTTGATATCATGAAATATGTGTGAATTGCCATGTTAGTGATTGCTGTTTATGTCTGATATAGGCTGGCGATGAATATACATGATTGCTAGTTGCTCTTCATAGATAGCTTTTTGATAAGTTGCTTGAATATAGTTTGATCATAATATGAATGTGACTGTATGAGTAGGCACTTCACTACGAAGTAGTGGCTAATGATGAGTCAATTTGCATGTATGTCTATCTTTGTGGATATTTCTATGCAGATTCCATGGTTGATGTGAATGTGCCTGCTCCCGTTCTAACCATTTGATCAAATGCTCAAACTCTATTGACTGGCTGAATTCACCACAACAACAACAACAACGACAACAACAACAACAACAACAACAACAACACGTTCACTATCAGTTATCTTGTACTTCATAAGCAATAATACAATTTGTGATGGTTATGTGTCAGTATGAGAATTTTTCAAAGAGTTTCTCGTTAAAACTTCAAATCTTTTCAAAACTCATCAAATTCTGACACATAACAAGCTCCCTCACAGATTGAGGGGGAGCATAAAAAGGTTCCTGTTATCAGAAAATATTAAATTTGACCACATTTTCTTCCATTTTTCCTAAACTTATTTAAATCAATTGGGATCATAAAATCTCAAATGATTTGAAATTTTTTGATCGGGGGAGAGAATGTGATTTAAATATGAAATCTGATTAAAAAATGAGATGGTTTGAACTTTAAAGTATGCTCTCCCATATGTGCTAATTTTTTTTGAAAAATAGAATACACATATTGAGGGGGAGCAAGTGGTGAACTTATCGATGGCATCTTATGTGAGCGTGACTCAGAAGTAACCCATGAATTGATGGAACACAAATGCTTGTATTCGAAAGGATTTATCTAAGTAGAAAGTACCGTTTCGAGAAGCTCTTCTTAGATGTATATTTTGACGGGTCTAACTTCCTTTATCAGGAATGTTAACAACTTCAAGCTAGTTATTAGGGCTAGTTATCACCTAAAAGCTGATAATAGATCCCTTTAACTATGCAACGTAAATGTGTCCCTAGGATATATGTCTATTAAGAGTGGATCAATTCGTAAATTGCAACTCACCCCGACATGTGCATATTTCTATCAAAAACCTATGAGCACGATTGTTGGAGGGGGAGGCATTTGAAAAGATTTCAAAACTCTCAAATGTTACAGAAAATGAGTTTCTTAATCGATCAGCACTTTGAGAGAATTTCAATGGATTTGGTTACATGAAGTGGTGTGGAAAAAATACCAAAGACCGACCATTTACTTTATTGCATGGAGGTTATAAGGGTGGTTAAGGTTAGGTATGTTGAGTTGCCCATCATCCACCAGAAACGGAAGGATCTTCCAGGCGACAATCCTCTAGTTAGAATGAAGTCCTTAGAATGATTGATAAAAGGAGAAAAATGAGAAAGAGGGAAGCAGTGGCCGACTTGAGATAGAGCTAGACTGGAACAAACCCAACAAGTTCTAGTACATAGATACTCGGTAAGCTACTGAAGGGGTTGAAGAAATGGTAAAAGAATATAATGAGAAAGGTGAAAAGAAATAGCCCCCTCCATATATTACCAACTTTATGGGGCAGAAACCGGGTTCAATACAATATGCTACTGGTGGTTTAACTAGGTAACACACCGGTATTGAGAGGACAAGACGTCATGGACCCAAGTTTGACGGCACTGGCACACCTATCCTAGCCACTCAAGTTCTCTTAAAGTGACTGTTTCATTCCAAGCGGGGAACCTGCATAATGATCGACCGCTCATTGCGAGCCCAATGTGTGATGCCAAACACTAGGAGACGCGCTCTCCAGATCTCCAGGAGCGGATCAATATCGCACTGAACTTGGCTAGAGGCAGCAGACAGTCATCTATACAATAATCCATTAGGGACACACTATCCAAATATGCTTACTGTTATAATTAACACCGTTGAAAGAAAGGATACTATATTTAGAGTCTTACCGCATTATCCTTTGTGGTATTGCCAGAACATCTGAGTGATTGTAGATCATTCACAATGACAATGGAAATCCCTTCTAGAGCGAGACATTCTTTCAAGCTCTTGGGTAGGTGACATGTGAGATCCATCCTGGATCAATGATCAGTGACATCTGGAAGTCAACGATGGGTCGATTCAAATTGAATTCAAACCTTGTTCCAGGATATGGATTGACGGATGCTGTTTGTAAAACCTTTCATGTGCTAACCTACTTTCTTTCAAGCACATTGATTGGGTATTCTTTTTACAACAAAAGTATTTTTGGATGGAAATGTGATTCAAATTACAAAACTCTCGTCGTGTCTAAAATGTGTGATTAAGTGACACGGTGATCTATAAATCCAAATTCTCATCAATCCAGTGAAGTATCAAGTTCCACCGATTCACTCTATCGTGCTGTCTGCTTATGCAGACGTTCGGTAAGAGAAGCATGCTTAGTATGATGATTCCGAAGAGTGGATTCTTTGGAAGACTCATTACTACAAGCTGGAAATTCCTGTCAAGGAGAGTCTTCTTTAAAGAGGATTCTACCTGATCACAGGTCGGTCCTCACGGATCCGAAGGTTAATCCAACCACCCAGAACGAATGACAAAGCCATACTCGTTCTCCAACTTTATTGCTAACTGTTTTATTTTAGGTATTCATATAAAGATGGTGATGGTGGTACCTAATTCCAGCTGAATCGTGTCATTCCATACCTCATGCTCACACTGACAACTCATTCTGAATGAAGATCCCTAATGTCTAGAGACATGCAACAATGATGAAACTAAGACCATGATAGATCTTTGAGCACTCGTTGATTGTTAGCAATGTTTATGTAATCACAAACACACTAATAGAAAGTCTCCAATACTTGTATTCTAAAGCGGAAACAAACACAAGTAATAATACAGAATACTAAGAACTCTTTGATCCTCTATGGATCTTTTATAAAGCTAAAACTTGTTTTTCAAACTCGTACATAAAACATAATAAGATGTTCCTTTTATAGACAAGGAACTCTAACCCTAAACCGTTTAACAAGAAACGTATAATCTATAAACTATCAAAGATATGCATTATCTTCTCCTAATAAAACTCATGCATATCCTAACTAAAATACAAAATATGCGGTTTATCTATATCCGCAGAAACACACTAAGCATAAACTATTCTTCCGCAGAAAGTATCTTCAGCAGATTCCAGCTCTTCAGCAGAATCCATCAGCAGAATCCATCAGCAGAATTCTTACTTAGCATAATTCCCAACAAACAATGAATGTTGAAGAGACTTACAACAACGTTTCCGCAACTCTGATGAAAAGTCTCCTAATCCAGAAGAGTGTAGGCATGACGGTCCTAAAGTCACTACATCACATGAAGGCGATACTACGAAGGATGAGCTTGGAGATTTACGGTGGCTGATGATCTCAAAGAATGCTCAAAGATCACACATGCCAAAGGAACATTAATCACAAGATCATTGCTTAAAGTACAAAGTGAGCCATAAGTGAAGAATAAAAGACTACGAGCTACAAAGATATCGACAAAGATTTAGATGCTAGAGTTCAAAGTTTAATTTCCGGGGTGACCTCCCTTAGGGGGAGATTGTTAGGAATACGCTTTTGATATAGAATACTCGGTCATCCCGAGTATTGTTTAGCATTATGTAGCTCGTAGTATTTATCTTATTAGTTAGTAATTAGTATAGTTTAAGTAACACCGTGGAGGACGGACGGGTCTTTACCCACTGTACACCCGATCCACAGCTCGTAGGAGAGCGTTTAGTGTAACTATATAAAGCCCTTCCCACACATGGGAAGGGTTGGAGCTTCTAATCATATGACTATTTTTCTCTTCACTTTCTCTCTCTAGAACTCCCAACTCTCTCTCTTTCTCTCTTTAAACTCTTCCTCTTATTCTCTTCTTTCTTACTTTGATCTTACTAAACACCAGAACCATATATGTTATGATTTAGAGTATCTTACAATGCTCAAAGGTCGAAACGAAAAGATAGGCTCTGAGGGGTGTACTAGGAGTATCGTGTACCAAAAATGGGTACAACGCAAAGAGTGTGGGAGAATTACTTGACCAATGTAGCCAACGTAATTATAACAAAAACACGGGCATAAAACAAAGGGTTAATCCTAATGCCTCTTATCATGTAGTAGATCTAACTACACGAATGTAGTCTCACTTGTGGATTTGAGATGGTCCTAACGCAAGTTCTAGAATCTAAGTGCTACCGGTACACACATCATAGCATAAATGCTTTTCCTACCAATTCTAGGGGCGAACCTCACATATTTGGGGTGAAAAATTTTTTAGTGGTACGGTTTTTGTGTTAGTCATATAATTTCCTATCCATGAGACGCTTATTAGGACCAAAGTTTCACTCCTAAATGTTGTAAAAAAATTTAAATTGGCGCTAAAATTGCCCTAACAAATATTTCTCTCGGTTTTATTACAAATTTACTATCAAACAAACAAAACTCAAGCGCAATTGTATTCTCTAAGGTGTCTTCATTTACCCCCCTTACACTTAAACCGAACATTGTCCCCAATGTTCACATAAAAGATGTAAAAGTAATGAAAATGAAATAATGAAACAAATACTCCCCTGATTCGTTTAGTGTGGATAGTGAGGTAACATGGTTAGATCTTCTTCCAAGAAAGATGAACGCTCAAAGCTTCCCTTCCGAAATATAAATCATCTCCTTGTCCAAAATAACCTGTTAACCTGAAAAAACAATAAAGGCGAACCTCGCATAAAATCGGCGGTATAATCTATAATAGGATATAATGCTTGTGGAATGAATGTTTTTGCAGAATTCCTGGAGATTATAAGTTAGAGAATTAACAAAACTTTTTATGATTCCGGAAGAAAAACAAAACTTTCAAAAATTTCAGAAAACTACTGCCTGATGCCGTTAGGTTGTAAGGCCTGACGCCGTCAGAAATGATCTGACAGAATTCTCATGTTAAGTTTCCGGAAAATTTCTGGAAAAACTATACCTTACTTCTTGGAATTCCTGCAAAAATATCATTATGACTCGATACAAGCATTTGACTCAAACAAGTACTAATATGTATGTTAATTTACATTGTTATGATTCATGTTCATTTGTTCTCATAAACCGATTTAGATTTTCCTTACACTTATCTTTTGCAAAATACCTTTATATGTAGTTAAGACAAAGTTAAAAACAAAATAAAGCATTTTCACAAGTTAGTTTTTGAAGCATGAATTAATAACAAGAAAAGTAACATACATACGGAAACAATTAAAATCAAACAAACAAATAAATAAACACAAACCAAATAAAGCTTGGGTTGCCTCCCAAGAAGCACTTTTCTTTATTAACGAGTCTTGTAGCTAGACTCAAAGTTACCGGCTCATCTAGTGTCACTAATGCTCACGTACCCGAGTGTGAGCCACCTAATTGTCGACTCATCCTTCTTATAATCATCATTAAGCTCTAAACATCCACGATAGTACCTCTTATTCTTTTCATGGGGGTACTTCAGTCCTTTTCTAATATCTCTCTCACTCAGTATACCATAGGGGGGAAACCTATTACATTTCTCAATAGAAAAGTTTTTATATCTAGGGTGTGCACGGGGCATTTGATAGACAAAATCCTCATCCCCATCTGAGAATGTAATTANGGGGGTACTTCAGTCCTTTTCTAATATCTCTCTCACTCAGTATACCATAGGGGGGAAACCTATTACATTTCTCAATAGAAAAGTTTTTATATCTAGGGTGTGCACGGGGCATTTGATAGACAAAATCCTCATCCCCATCTGAGAATGTAATTAACCCTTCCATTAGTTTTTCATCTAAGTTGGTTAACCTTTTGAAGGGCTTCCCGAATACAACTTGGGTTAAGTCACTATCAATAAACTCTCTTAGATCTTCTATTACCATAAAGTCTGTTTGATAGGTAAAGCTCCCCACAAACACATGTAAAGTCTTAGCCCTAGCAACAATATTATCTCCTTGATACTCTAACTCATTTACCATGATTTTATTGTATTTAACACGCGAAATTATATTCATTGGCAAAGATGAGTTAAGGTAGGCGTCAAAGCTTCTAAATCCAATTTTGCAAGGGAATTGCATGTTAAACAAACTATCTTTCTCAATCTTTGTCCTAGGTCCAACATAATTTAGAGGGTTAGCTCTTTCATCTCCTTCAGGGTCATCTACTACTTCCCAATTCCCTAGGTCTTCATCAGAATCCAATGAATAGTAAAAAGGGCCATTTTCATGGTCGGTGTCATGGTCAGATTCGTCCATATCAGAATGGTTGTCAAAGTGATGATCGGGTGATAGGTTTGGTGGGTTTTCGTTTTCAACAATAGGGGGCAGGTTGGGTAACTGAAAATTCCTACAACGGAAAACACGAATAACAGGGATCAAATGATCAATATTACTCATGAAGAAGTATTANGAATCCAATGAATAGTAAAAAGGGCCATTTTCATGGTCGGTGTCATGGTCAGATTCGTCCATATCAGAATGGTTGTCAAAGTGATGATCGGGTGATAGGTTTGGTGGGTTTTCGTTTTCAACAATAGGGGGCAGGTTGGGTAACTGAAAATTCCTACAACGGAAAACACGAATAACAGGGATCAAATGATCAATATTACTCATGAAGAAGTATTATGAACAAAGGCACAAAGAATAAGATAGACTAAAGAAGATCCTAGAAAAATAAAATAAAACTCTCACTAGAAGGGATTCTAGTGAGTAGACCTAATAAAATAAAAATTCAACCTAAACAATAACTATTCCCCGGCAGCGGCGCCAAAAACTTGATGTACGCGGGATTGCGACCACGCAACAGGTTTTACCTCTCAAGGGATCTCAAGAGGCTTACAACCCCACCAGGCAGTGTACCTGACCGATGTAGTATAGTGTAGTGGTAAGTATGGGGGATTGATCATTCTCCACAGGGAATAGTGTTCGTTAGGTGTGAAAAACTACTCTAATAGGTCTAAGGGTGAGGGATGATTATTTTTGTATTTTTATATTTTTTTAGAAAGCAAGTAAAATCTCGGGTTTGAAAGAGTGGGCGGAATTAGTTGCTAGTCAACTAACCCAAAAACTACTATTGCAAATAAAAATAAAATAACAAGAAAATAAAAGGTTGTGAAACTTATATGGAGACAAGTGTGTTTACTTAGATTTCCTTACTCCCTAACTATCTTTTACCGGTTAATTAGTGTGTATTAATTGCGTGGATGACGGGTGTATTCCTTAATACCATTCGTGGGGTGGCGTACGTACTTCCCCAACTCTATAAGCTCCTACTTCACTCCTATGTCGAGCCTGCTAGAAGCTCCTAACATGGGATCATTAGAATTCGCTCATGCATTAAATACAACCATAAAAACCTAGTACGCATTGGTTCATGTTTCTTAAGACGTTCAAGCACGTTACCGTATAGGAGGTTGGCCAGTTTTCTTAAGCCTAACATCGATAAACATTCATCCAATACAATTAATAACACACCAACAACCAATAATCAATAGTTAGGTTTCATTAGATCTAAGCAAACACAAAATAAACCTAGCCTAGCATGTTAATTGAAAGACAAGCATAAGATATAATTAACCAACACATAGACATATTGATTAATTTGAATGGAGACTTATCTTTAATTGAACATGGGAGAATCAAGGGTGAAAAACCCTTGAAAAAGCTGTCAAAGTCGTCTAGGGTTTGTTCCCAAAAGTTGCACACTAATGAATGAAAAATAGAAAAGTATATATATAAAATACACTCTGACAGCGTCAGATTATACATCCTGACGCTGTCAGCTCGCTGCCATTAGGGTTTTCGGATGGCCTAGATCCATGTCTGACGCCGTCACTTGTAATTTTGCTCTGGGCCGTCACTCTTTAACTTAACACCTGACGGCCTAGGAATATTAACACCTGACGCCGTCAGGTGTAAAATTCACATTTTCTTCTTAGGGCGTCACATATAGTCAGAGTCCACTCCTTTGTCTTGGTTGGCTGACGGTGTCACCTTGTGACTTTGACGCCGTCAGGAAGGATTTCCAGCATTCTTTTGAGACTTTGTCGTTTTCTTCACTTTATGCTCCAAAAACGCCTAAAATGATGTGTTTTCTAGAATTCTTCTCAAAAGTACCTAAAATAACAAAAGGAACGATTTAGGGCAATATTTGATCATATTAACTCGAATTAGGGCTTAAATGACCTCCTAAAACGGGTACACTTTTCACTTCATCAGGTTGCAGTGGAAATTCATTTAACACTGCTTGCACAAACCTTGGATACATCAAAATTTTTGTTGAACTCTTTACATTGCCTTTCATACTGTTAAAAATATATTTAGACCAATTAAAAATCCTATCTGTGGCTAGACAAACCAAAGGGTAAGCCATTGTTGAACTGAATTGTTCATAAGATGTTTTCTTAGGACTTAGGCAATGTAAAAGAGTATGTATTAAAAATCTCTAATGGGGAGAAAAACCACTCTTTTTGAAATTAACCTTTTTGTCAAATGTATCATAACCCATTGTTGAGAGATGTTTATGAATATCTGAATTGGGTAATGTGATGATACAATTGAGATCATTCAATTGGAGAATTCTCCTCAAGGATGATTCAGTAACATCAATAGTTACCCCATCCACTGTGGCTCTAAGAGTGTTGGGTTATAAAGTCAAAGTACTGTTGGAAGATCAAAGTACTGCTTCTCATAAAAGTCAAAGTGCTGCTGAAGAAAGTCAACGTGCTGCTTATTAAAGTACTGCTATGATAAAGGACTACAATGTAAAACGATTAAGGATCATTATGTAATTCTAGAATGTTCTTTAGATTAGAGTTAGTTTACTTGTCATTCAAGTATTGTAAACCGACAAGGGTTTTCCTTATTCCTATAAAAGGATCCCTAGGTTGGCATTAGAGATATATGAAAATACGATATTAGAGATATTTAGGGTTGTTAGTGAATCTGTGTACATAAGCAGGTTCAAAGTTTTAATATAATCAAAGTTCTTTGATAATTCTTCTTAGCTTTGTTAAAATAGATTCCGCATACTTAACAGAGTTATTCAGTGTTTCATTGTTAGTAGTTAAGGATTTATCCAAGATTACTAAACCCTTACAAGCTACATAGTTAGTTTGTGTGGAAACTCTGATTAAGAAGAAATCCTTGAAAACCGATTTAACAAACCCTAAAGATGACGACTGAAGCTGCACCAATCCCATCCATCACCTCACTTAGAATTCCTATCATCAAGAAGGGAGAATATGATCTCTGGAGCATGAAGATGAGGCAGTACATTGCTATTACAGACCATGCTCTATGGGATGTAATTGTTAATGGTAATATGGTCATTGAAGAACCTGAAACAGTTCCAGGACAACCTAAACCACCTCAACCACAAGTGCCAGCAGCTACAAAAAGAAATCAAGATAAGGCTCTCAACATACTGCTCTTTGCTATTCCTGATGGTCACCTACTCAAGTTTCATGATGCTAAGGATGCAAAACAATTATAGGCTGCTATCAAAACAAGGTTTGGATGTAATGATGCTTCCAAGAAGATGCATAGAAATTTATTGAAGCAACAGTTTAAAACATTCACTGTTGGTGAAAGAGAAGGTCTTGATGCTGCCTATGATAGATTCCAAAATCTTCTTAGTATGCTAGAGCTATATGGAGCAGAGGTAACTATTGAAGATGCAAACTTGAAGTTCTTAAGGAGTTTGCCATCTGTATGGCATGTGGTTGCTACTATGATCAGAGGACAACCTGGTTTAGATTGTATGGACTTTGATGATCTCTACAACAACTTAAAGGTGTATGAGCATGAGATGAATGGTCAAATAAGTTCAAAATCACACAACATTGCTTTTATGTCTTCTAAAAACAGAAGCAGTACTTCCACTAAAAGTATTGATTATCCTGTTCAAAGTACTGTTGGTGAAAAACAGCATGTTTGTACAACCATGACCACTACCACTTCCTCACCATCAAACATCATGAATTCTGATGATGTTGTATGTTCCTTCTTTGCTCAACAAGCCACTTTACCTGTTACTTATGAAGAAGATTTGTTGCAAATTGAAGAAGACGATCTAGAAGAGATTGACATAAGATGGCAAGTTGCAATGATAATTGCAAGGATCTAGAAGTTCATGAAGAAAACAGGAAGAGGTATTGACTTCAAAGCCAAACAGGGTATAGCATTTGATAAGTCTAAGATTGAATGCTTTAATTGTTAAAGGACTGGACACTTTGCAAGGGAATGCAAGTTTGCTAAATATCAAGCAAATAGGATGATTGAGAGACCCAAGGTTGAAATCAAGGAGGTTCCTATTACTGAAACTAAACCAAAAGCATTGGTAGCTCAAGAAAATCTATCAGAGGTTGACTGGAGTGCTGAATTTGATGATGAACCAGTAACCTACTGTGCTGTTGCATTGGAAGACTGGAGCACAGCCTTTGATGAAGAACCAGGATTTGCTGCTTTGGAAATCAGAGATGGTCTTGGAAGCTTTGATGGTCTTGGAAGCTTTGATTGGAGCATGGAAAGTGAAGATGAACCTGTTCTGCTTGCTATGGTAGCTACTTCACCAAGTTCACCCACTACTCCTGAGGTATGTTCTAAGTGTAATACTCTTTATCAAAAGGTGCTTAATGATTATGTGACTGAAAGAAATAATTTTAGGAGGGATAGGGGTGAGGTAGCTGGCTATCAATTGACTTTAGAGTCAATGGAAGCCAAAATAATCACTTATGAAAATAATGAACTGGCTTGGGCAGAAAAATATCATCAACAAGACTATCAATTAAAATTGAGTGAATGGAAGTTAGGATGTAAGGTGTCTGAGCTAGAAAAAGTGACTAAAGAAAGAGATGAGTTGTTAGAAAAGTTTGCTAGCTGGAAATAATCTGGTCTGTCACATGTTAGTTTTGTTGAAAAACAAA
>LBNU01020852.1:0-12551 GCA_014162995.1 Artemisia annua | reverse complement strand
CCAGAGCTCGAGCTCGGCTCGTTTATATATATAAGGCTCGAGCTCGGGCTCGAGCTCGTTTCGAGCCTTATATTTAGAGCTCGAGCTCGGCTCGTGAAAAATTTCACAAGCTCGAGCTCGGCTCGGGCTCGACTAATTTATATTATGTTTTAAAGAAAACAAAGTTTAAATGGAGCTCGGCTCGTTTATTACATAAGGCTCGAGCTCGTTTACTACTTTTAAGCTCGTTTATACGTATAGGAAATATATATACGTATATATTTCAAGGGCTCGTTTAGGCTCGCGAGCCTACTCGAGCTTTTTGTATAGGGCTCGGGCTCGAGCTCGATTATTAAATGAGCCTAAACTTAGGCTCGAGCTCGGGCTCGAGCTCGTTTAGGCTCGGCTCGTTCGAATTTTTTACCGATCCGATCCCGAGCTTTTCACGAGCAGCTCGGCTCGTTTCCACCCCTACATATAATCTTTAATCTATATATGTTGATAGGCCAACTTAATTATAATTCAGTAAAATGCATCATGACATATAAAGAATGAATCATGGTTCTTTCTAGTGACATCTAAGCCTTGAAGTTACGTTACAAAAGATCTCATAGTGTTTAAGCATAGAGGCAATAAGCAATTGATGTTATCCAAACAAGTAATAGATATCCAAAATCATAGCCAAAATATGATAAAACATGTATCATAAGAGTTATTCTTTTAGCTGTGCGTAAGCACAACTTGCATATCTTAAAGTTTGTGTTACAATATTTGTAGTTGTACATGTGTCTTTGGTTATATAAATTGAACACCATTGTGGTATTGTACCATAGGAATATGATAACAAAATCTAAAGTATATCTATGTTATAAAGCTTGCACATTAATAGCATCTATTTATTTTTTCAAATACCAACTGATGTGAATGCATACGTACGTCAGTGCCATAAGTTTGGTTTCTAAAAGACTATATTATATAGTACAATGTTTCATGTTTGTGTTTGTTGTATATTAATTTAGCTCAAAACATACAATGAAGAATGATCAAGCAAAAAGCATACCATAAAAACATATGATAAAATCCATATAGATTTACATATCAATACTACATAATTGGTCACACCCTATGAATTTTATTTATTTATTTATTTATTTATTGTTGATGACTCACAAATTAATTGATATAACAGGACATGATCTACTATTACCACATTAATACATATAATTTTATATCTGAGTAAGTGTATATAGGAAACTGAATTAACACATAAATGTAATGAAAACAAAAGATCTGTTGAAAACGACAGTACATATAAACATATGAGGTAATAGTCATCTTCTTGATAAAGTAAAGATCAATCAAAATTACACAAGGTCTAATGAAAGCGGCAGTACATATAAACATATGATATATATTAAATTATTTAGTGCCGAACTAAGTGCCGAATCATATACACGTATATGAATCATATATTAATGCTTATTATTAATAAACGTAACTAATAATATATGTATAATATAACCACATGTATTTATTACGTTGTGCTATTTAATTAAACATAGCATGAACTACCGAAAAGTAAAAGTATAATATAACGTGAATTATTAATTACGGTAGCATGAATGTGTCCATATGGTATAATATATAATACGAACATTATTAAGAAAAAAGGGACTAGACGTACCACGGGTAATCGAGAGAAAGAAAAGGAATTTAGAGCGTGCTGATAACGTGTTGTGAACAATATTGAGGGAATGAATACTCTTCTATTAATCAATAATGTCAAAATATACATGGGGTATATATAAGATAATACTAGGGTAAAAACCCTAATAGCTAAATGGGCCATGGGCCTCTTATTAGTTATGGACATCCACATTATAATGATCCATAACAAGCTTTTCATTTTTTCACTCCACTTTTCGCGATTATCTTGAAAATAAAATATCTTGCAAACGGTAAGTTATTAACGACAAAAAATACACCATCATGATGAGAATTTGTTTTTAATCTTACAGTAGACAACTCGCATGATATAGACCACGAAAAAGATGAAGGTGAACCACAATGAGAAACATAGACAGACACGTCGATATACTTTCGAAGAATTTGTCTAGCTTGTTTTTTGTGCTGAAATTTACGCTCTGAAAAATCAAATGTGATTTCACAAATCACATGTGATTTTTAAAGTAATAAATCAACGCTGATTTTACAAATCACATGTGATTTTTTCTGGACGTTTTCAACACTCGCAAAAAAACTTGAAAAAATTTCGCTGAAAGTTTATAGAAAAGTGCTCTTCTATGTATAGATGATTTAATTCTCGTCGCGATGGTATGATTCGTTTCGCGTAATGATTAACAGTTTGCGAGATATTTTTTTTAATGATGAAAATGAATTTTTTAGTTTGATGAAACAATGAATTTGTTCATTAGAGATTATGATTCACCTTAATCAATGAGGGTATAATTGATCTTTTTAGATTTAAAATATAATTATTATGTATTTTTATGTTTTAAATATGTATAAAATAGTATTTGAGTATATCTGATATTTTAATTTGTTTGAAATGATATATATGTAATTATAAATTTTAATCAGATATGTATATGCAATTATAAAATTTTAAAATAATATATATATGAAATCTCCTTAAAAAAATCATTTGGTTGGAAACTTTGAGGCAAACATCAAAATATGATACTAAGCCCAAAAGTTGTTATCTAAGTGGACTTGGGCTATAACAAGAACAAAATAATAATACAAAAAATTGGTTAGAAACTTTGTGGCAAAAATGATACTAAGCCCAGAAGTTGTTATTTAAGTGGACTGAGCAACATAATAGTATTAAAAAAGTTCGCCGCTGCCGGGGATCGAACCCGGGTCACCCGCGTGACAGGCGGGAATACTTACCACTATACTACAACGACTTTTGTTTTATTGAAAAGTATATCAATAATAAATTGAAATTTACATTTCAGTGATATGATCATTACGCTCACTTCTTTTACATTGCAATCACAAAATCACGTTTACACCAAAGATAAAGTTAATTATATTTAAATAGGTATTTACTTGAAAACCATTTGTGCGGAACTATTCTTTGATGACTACACGTAGAAAAGTCCCCACACCTTTGCAAAAAGGTTTGTATTGTATGAATATATATATATATGAAATATGATGATCTGATATATATATGTCAATCGTATAGTAATTCCATGTTCTAACTTAGAAAATATATAAAGACATTGATAAGTCCTGACTTGGTCACAATTAAAGTCTTAAAGTTCAAAAGACAATAATTAAACTATTGAAGTTGAAATGGTCGTGTTCCTAAGCATCAAAGGTGGCTGCTAAGGAAGGTTCATTTATCCACATCAAATTATTATTGACAAAGATTTACGAAACCTTGATACTACTATAGTATTAGGTGATTATATTAAAATGTTTAATTGGACAGATTTTGACAATTGACATTGATATTAATTAAAGATGTTTTGTTAAACACAGATGATTCACGGGTAGTTTCGTCATTGCTTTAGTCAGCTAACAAAGATTCTACACTGTGTTCTTTGGTCATACTAATTAATCAAACATTATTCATTTTCAACCAACACCGCACAAAGTTGACTTCATAAGTTCATAACCAGTAATTCAACTTCATCTCCCTAATAATCTCATCTCCGCTGTTTGCCTGTTTGGTAATATGTTTGAGTTGGGGTTGAACTTAAAACGATTAAGTAAACGTATTTCTCTGATAAGCTAGGTGTTTCTTGCGTGCATTGAAAGTATTGTTATATGTTCCCATATCTTAAACTGGTTAATACGATTAAACCACTAATATTACCCATTATTAAACTTGTTCTGATTCAAGTTACATTTTTCTGTCATAGTTAACTGAACAAATCAAAGTAGAGTTAGAATATATGAGTTATCAATGCTAACCCCAAACCTAACTTCAGAAACATAACGCAAAGTTTCGTTTAAATAGGCAAAGGAATACTGTAATGCTAAGTATTACTTTATGTGTTTGTTTAGAATTCTACTTATCTCGGCTATAAAGTTTCGTTTAAATAGGCAAAGGAATATTGTAGATGCATATGAGTATAGTAGTTAGTCGGCCTTGGATTAGATAGCACGTGCCTAGTATACTAGGTGGAGCGTGAGTTTGGTTTTCCAATGCTGACAACTTTTGTATCCAAGATCTTACTTTATCGTTCTTTGATAAGACCTTACGCTTATCTTCCCAACAAGTTTCCGCCCATTCATCAGATACTAAGTCTTTTATGGGAAAAGTCTTCTGGATCACTGAGACATTTGTCAAATCTCAGTGCCACTGGTGTTGCTTCTACCTCCTTATACCTTGCTTCCTGACACCACATCAGTTTACAAAGTGTTTCTTCAATTGGTTTCGATTTTCCTGAAGTTTGGCAGTTGATTGAGCTTTATACAACTTTCACTGATTTCTTATATCAGTGAGTTTACATCCAATGATGATCATTGGTGAGGTACCTATCACTCGCAACTATCAGGGTGTACTCTCTGATAACCATTAGGGAGTAACACTTTATGATAACTATCAGATAGTAAGTCCTTTGATTTTCATTAGAGGGTGGTGATGAGTGTGTAAATACTCATCATTTTTGTCGTATCTGAACTGCCAAAACATCCAAAAACACCCAAATATGCATCAAAATACTGAAAATATCCCAGGGTTGTATGGTACTCAGCTCACCATATCTTTGAATCGTGAAGAGTTGGCTAGTCCAGAAGCAAACGGCTTTTGGTAAAGACAAATCAAATCCGTTGACAGCTAATGGTTTGCTCAAAATCATTTGGTTATCAGTGTACCAAAGTATCACATACTAAAACACTTGGCTACTCCAGAAGTAATGGCTTTTGGTAAAGAGACATCAAATCCATTAAGTTTTCATAAAAGATTGCTAGGGACTAGCAATATTTTAGTGTGGGGGATTGATGAGTGTGTAAATACTCATCATTTTTGTCGTATCTGAACTGCCAAAACATCCAAAAACACCCAAATATGCATCAAAATACTGAAAATATCCCAGGGTTGTGTTTTATATGTTTTAGATGCAAAATGTTTGAAAACAAATGAAAAACGAACAAAGTTTGCACAATTGGCAGTTTCAGTCCCTCAACTTTCAAAACTTGTCAAATCTAGTCCCTAAGCATTTATTTTGAAAGAAAAGTCAACCAAAGTCCTTTAAAAATCACAAGTTGTCATAATTAGTCCTTTGATGAAAGGTTTCAAAAGTTTACAAGTTTAGTCCCTGAACTTTGCAAAGTTGTCAAAAATAGCCCCTGGGATTAAAATCTTTTGGAAATTAACAATTATGGTCCTTGTATTATGAAACTTTGGCAAAATAACCCTTTGGTGAAAACTTTGAAGAATTTACAAGTTTGGTCCCTATACTTTGATGACTTGGCAGTTTTAGTCCTTGGATATTCAAAAATGTGGAAAAGTCAACTGTGTTCCTCACACTATTCATCATTGGCAAGAATGGCCCCTTTGATAAGTTTGGAATGTTGTCAAACTCAGCCCTTCAAAAATTCAGACTTTACACTTTTAGTCCTTGGGCTTTAAAACCTTATAAAACCAAACGGACCCTTTTATCATAAACCCCAAAGATCCAAAACCAATCCAGTCCAACCCAAAAACAAACCAGACCCACTCACCCTTGGCCCTTTTCTTTTCCTTGGCCCAATACCAACACAAGCCCAACACCCCCTTCTGTTATAATAATCTCCCCCGTCCCCCATATTTGACCATAGTCAAACCCCCCATTCCCCCCCCCCCAACTTGCTGCAACCATCACCTCACCTCCCCAACTTGACAGTCACTTCCTACCGCCCAAACCACTCACCTTCACCATCCTCACCTAACCTTACCCCCACAATAAATGCACCACCCCCAAATTGCTATAAAAACAGTTATTCACCTTTCTCATTTTGGCGCCAAAATCTCAATCAAGGGCTCAGATTAAAGATAAAGCATCAAATGGTCAAGAATTCACTCAGAGATCATCACAAACCCTAATGGAGCTCTATAAAAGGAAGAAGAAAGAGAAATGAAGACTGTGTAGTCATTTAGTCTAAAATTAGTGTCGTATTAGTTGATTTTTAGAATTCTAGTGTACTTTTAAGCTTTCAAAGTGTAATCTCATCATTTTCAGTTTAATAGAATCTAATTTCATCAAGTAATTCAAGTTTCTTTTGCTTAATTCTGTTTTTGCAATTTCAAATTTGAAAATCTTATATCCAATTCTAGTTGTTAAAGGCTGTTATTCTGGACTCATTAAGCTCACATAAGCTCCTAGAAAGCTTATAAAAGCTTTTAGAAACCTTAAATTACAGTCTAGTATCAAAAAGCAAAAAAATACAAAAAAATACAAAAAATACAGTGAAAAATCAAAAATTTGTTGAAGATGGTGATCACAGCTGGAGCACTGTAAATCTTGGATGGCAGTGGGTTAGTGGTCTTGTGGAAGGCCTATAGGTTGGTTCTTGGTCCTTGGTTCTTGGTCCTTGGTTCTTGGTTTTAGCTTGGAGTGTACATTGTAAGAAAATTTCTCAATTTAGCTTTTCACTGATTCTTAGCTTACTAGTCATTGTTCTCTGAGTTCTTTGGTTTATTTTGTGTTTCTAAGTCATAATATTGCTTAAGATTGCACACTTGTTCATTAGTTTTCTTAGTTGCTTAGATTTCCATTTTCACTGTCAGTTTAGTATTTTATAGAATCTTTAGTATTTGTGGCCCAATCTATTGTTTCTGTGTTAGTTTTAGCTTATTAAACCTTCATAAGTTGTTAGAAATCAGTCTCATAGTCTTAATCATTCTCTGGCTTTGAAAATCACAAAATCTGTTCTCAAAAGGATTGTTTGGATTTGCTGTCATTAGTGTGATCTTGTGTATGTTTGTTGTTATTCTCTGTTGGTACAAGTCATTGAGGATCATATTAGCTCAGTATAATCATAAAATCTCAGTGTTCTTTGTCAAAAAGTCAAAGTGCCTTTTAATCTCATTCAATTTGTCATCTGTTAAGAATTTTCAAGTCCAATCTCATCAAAACAGTTCATAAGTTGTTAGGATTGCTTAATTTCACCTTCTTGTGGCTTAATAAACCATTTTCAGTCAATAAGACTCAATCAAATCTCACCAAAGTCAAAATTGTTCATAATCCTAAAAAGTCAAAATTGCATACTCAGTAAAATTGTCAATTTTTCTTTGTGATCCATAGGGTTTAATACAGATTGGAAATCCAAACCAATTATTGTTTTGTGTTATTTTGTTGGTGGTTTAACTTTTTCAAAAAGAAAATTTCATTTTGGAATCCATTTGCTTATAAATAAGCAGTGTCAAAGCTTTTTCCCCAAAGTTCATAAGCTTGCACAGAGCTTATTAGTGGGCCCCAGTGCATGACTCTTGGCTTTTTGGAAAGCCAAGCAACCCATCTTGATAGTTCAGGGCTTATTTTACCATTTCAAGCTTATTTGCTAGGGCTACTCATAGCTTTTTGTTTGTCCCATTTGACTGTGTACACTGAGTGGTCAGTGTACACTTAGCTTTTTGCCAAATTTCATAAGCTCACACAGAGCTTATTTGTAGGAGTTAAGCCTCTATTTTTGATTTATTTGAAAGCTTGTCAGGTGAGCTTATTGGTCCAAGTTTCATTTTGGACCCCTGAGCTTATCTGTGGACCCCACAAGGTCTGCAATCTAGCACTTTAGTCTATTTTGTATCTGTGGTAATTGAAATTGCTTATTTGCTTAATTTGGCTTATCCAGTGTGCTTTTTCATTCTTCGTTGCTTATTTTATGTTCATATAAGTTGTTTGTATCTTTATTTCTACCTTGTGTTCACTGTGTAGCTTTTTAATAGCTTTTTCATATTTAAAAATCCAAAAATAAGATCTGTTAAGCTATTAGGGGTGCAAAGTGCTTATTTTTAAGTTATAAAAAGTTTGTCTTTGTTAAAGTTTCATATTTCAGTATATAAACAGATTTCTAAAAGAAAAATAAAAAAATCATCACTTTTAATAAAGTGATAGCTTCTATTTAAGCCATTTGGCTTATTGCTCAGCTTCTTCAAAAAGCAATTTTCATTTTTATAATTTTGTTAAATTCCTGACATCTTTTAGTATTTCTAGTAATTTTCTTAGATTTTTATCTTTTCATCTAGTATTTATAATAATTAATAATAGTTAAAATAGTTTTAATTAAAAAAATCAAAAAGAAAATCCATTTCTGTTTATTTTTAATCTTTGGTTTATTTTTATATTTTTTCTAGGTCTTATTAATTGTTTAGTATTTTTAGAAAATATTTTCATAATTATTACTGTTCATTTGCTATTTATCTTAATTAAATTAGTTTAAATAGTTTTTAATTAATAATTAAGTAAATAATTAATAAAATAGTGTAAAAATAGTTTTTATAAACTTTTTATAATTGTTTAGGGTTCCTGTATTAGTTAATTAGTTTTATAAAATATTTCCTAAATTTCTAAGTCATTTGTAGTATTATTAGTAATTTAAATTATTTAATTAGTTAATTAATATCTAATTAGTAATTAATTAATATTAAATTCACAAAAAGACAAAAAGACATATTTTTAGTTTTTATATCATTTTTAAGTTATTTTAGAGTTTTTGAAAACAAATTTTCATTTTCTTAGTTTTATTTATTATTATATTATATTTAGTTTAATTTAGATATAATTATAAGTATTAAATAGTTTTAAGTAATATTAAATAATAAAATAATCAAAAAAAATATTTTTCTTTTTTTATAAAATTTTCTTTTAATATTAAGTTTGTAAAAAAGTCAATTTCACCCCTGTAGTTTATTTTTGTGTAATTCCCACTTTTCCAGCACGCATTTGCATTTTAGGTTTATCTGATTTCCTGTATTTGTTAATATTGTTTCATAATCTTAATTCCAAGCAATCAGTAGTGTAAAATCAAATCCAATCATTATCTGGTTACTATTCTCAAATCACTCATTCCCATAACGTTTCAAAACACAATTTCAATCTCGTTGGGACTTAACGACCCGTGAGTACACTGTGCTTTCAACGGATCATAAATTGATCTCTCCNTTAAATTAGTTTAAATAGTTTTTAATTAATAATTAAGTAAATAATTAATAAAATAGTGTAAAAATAGTTTTTATAAACTTTTTATAATTGTTTAGGGTTCCTGTATTAGTTAATTAGTTTTATAAAATATTTCCTAAATTTCTAAGTCATTTGTAGTATTATTAGTAATTTAAATTATTTAATTAGTTAATTAATATCTAATTAGTAATTAATTAATATTAAATTCACAAAAAGACAAAAAGACATATTTTTAGTTTTTATATCATTTTTTAGTTATTTTAGAGTTTTTGAAAACAAATTTTCATTTTCTTAGTTTTATTTATTATTATATTATATTTAGTTTAATTTAGATATAATTATAAGTATTAAATAGTTTTAAGTAATATTAAATAATAAAATAATCAAAAAAAATATTTTTCTTTTTTTATAAAATTTTCTTTTAATATTAAGTTTGTAAAAAAGTCAATTTCACCCCTGTAGTTTATTTTTGTGTAATTCCCACTTTTCCAGCACGCATTTGCATTTTAGGTTTATCTGATTTCCTGTATTTGTTAATATTGTTTCATAATCTTAATTCCAAGCAATCAGTAGTGTAAAATCAAATCCAATCATTATCTGGTTACTATTCTCAAATCACTCATTCCCATAACGTTTCAAAACACAATTTCAATCTCGTTGGGACTTAACGACCCGTGAGTACACTGTGCTTTCAACGGATCATAAATTGATCTCTCCTCTCTCAGATTTGACTTGTTGACCACACCTGGTTAACTGGTTAGTTTGGGAGGAGTCAGTGGCTTACTCTCTGATCCTTATCAGTGAGTGTTGTTCTCGCTAACTTATATCAGAGACTTAATAATTAGACTATTTTATGCTTAAATATATATTAGAGACAGTTGGGTTGAAAAAATCTGACCCAAAAATACCAAGCCACTGCAATTACACGCTCCTTAATTCATATGACAATATACAACAGTCTAATCCAAACAGAAGTACAAAATAAGCACTTATGACCACAAATCAAGCAACAACATAAAATATACCAGGACACTACAAGTTTGCACTCCATAACTCATATGACCACATACAAAATTGCAAAGAATGAACCCATCCTTTTTATGCAAAACAAGTGTAAACATGCAATCTGTACATACTTATTTAACGCACAACAGCGTCATTAAATAATCTCGAACACAACTTATAGACCCATTAGATAATAACTTAAATCACGAATTGTTAACCCCTTTAGACTTATTTCAGATAACTCGTTTTAAAATCAAACAAACACATAACACTAAATTTTAGTCATGTCCACTACAAAAATCTCATCAGTTTCCAATATTTACAAAGACATACAATTATAAAAAAATTACCTTTTTAACATGGGCAACAATGCATCTGCAAAACATATAAAGCTTAAAGAGCAAAAAACGTTATGATAAACCTGTAACAATTTAACAACCAAGTAAAAAAAACTATAAGAAGTTTCGGCCACCACATGCAACATATCCTTACAAAAATCTTACACACTCAAACATCATCAAACTTACACAAATAAGCAACAACAATAAACATACCCTCAAATTTAACCTGCCACTAAAAGCAGCTGAATCTCGATCTCTAAAACATCGAAACAACCAAACAACTACTATTCATTCAGATCTAAAAGCAGCATAATTATAAATAAACATAACATTGACATTACTAGATAATAATTTTAATGCAAACTCGCGACTGTGACTCCAATTGTTATCTAGAAACTGTACACGCCTACAAAAATGCAAAAACAATTCAGCATCAGAACATGAGATAAATGCAAAATCAATAAAATTGAACTCAATAAGGGAACTGTTAGGATATAGCAAGCATAATCCGGCATTCTACTCATCATTCCCGCCAAAACCCCTAAAACAATTTCAGCTTCAACCACCTAAAAAAAAAAAAAAAAAAAAAAAAAAANAGAGAGAGAGAGAGAGAGAGAGAGAGAGAGAGAGAGAGAGAGAGAGAGAGAGAGAGAGTTTTTGTATAAAACACCATGAAACCGGGTTCCATATGTAGATGGTTCTCAAATTCATCATGGAACACAAAGTGTACAACATGCAGCGAACCCAGTGTCAAGCATGCAATTAGTCAACAAATTAAGTGGGAAATCAGTGGAGAACCCACTATCAAAAAAAGCACCAATCCCATATTTTAATCTCTCCAAGCCGACGGCTCGGCTCGGCTACGGCATGTAAACAGTATCGGCTCAAGCCGCGGCTCCACAGTGAATTTAAGCCGCCCACTCCTTCAAGCTGATCCCCAAAAGTGGCGGCTTTGGAAGAGTGTGGACTCCCTAAACCACTTCAATGAATGTTATATAGTATAATTTCAAGTAAGATAACATGATGAATTCGATATTTTTCTAGTTGGTTTTAGTGATGAGAAACTAAGGCCTTGTTTATTTGTTAAGTGGTTCTGAGTGTGAATCTGATTCACACATATAATTTGAATCTGTTGCTGAAAACTCTCAATCTTAAACAAATAATGTTGTTTGTTTAAACGTCTGAATGATTAGAATACAAAAAACTAAATGTGGTAAGATCTTTTTCCAAATTTTGTTAAGCAAGAGGTTTAACCTTCTTAAATTAAAATTGTCAAAAATCTCCAAAAGATCCTGATTCATAGACTATCAAGAACATTAAAAATGATTTTTATGAAGAAAAGAAACACAACCTAAGGTTTTCAAGACCAGAATCCTATTCAAAATTATTTCGACTTTGCAAGATCGAGATTGTAAGATTGGATCGAAATATTAAGATACTACTATAATGTCATTTTCTTAACAACCTTTTTAATATTATACAAATATACAAATTAGTATATATCATAAACAACAAATTATAAGAATGATTCATGAAAATGTTGTCTATGATTGTTGAATATTTAAGAAGATTAACGTGTTATTTTTTAAAGTTTATAAAACATAATCTATAACTTTGTTGTTTCAGAAAAATAAGTTCGGATCGAATTAAATCTTAAAATCATATAATCAAGATCGGGATCCTATAGTTTTTTAAGCTTGCAAAATTCCTATTTGGGATTGGAATAGTTTTGGTATGTGATATCATAAAATCGTAAGATGTTAATTTCAATATCAAGATTTTAACAAACATGATGTAAAGAACTCGAAAGAAATATGCGACAAGATAATTTGACAGCGAAAGAGTTTGTTGTCGGGAGATGATTTGCACATATTAGGTTTTGATCTGCACACAACAATCAATCAAAATATAATATATACACAATACAATAAGAGTAGAGTTATATTAAATACCAAACTTTTCTTACATACCAAGGGACTCATCCCCACCATCCATCTAAAAAGAAATCAATGGTTGAGATTAAAAGCATTTAATATTTCACTCATTTTTTATAATTTAAATATCTCTTAAACCGTTAATCGTTAAT
>LBNU01020849.1:193016-217451 GCA_014162995.1 Artemisia annua | reverse complement strand
GAACTTATAGAGTTAGGGAATTGAACGCACTCCCTACGACTTGTTAGGAATACACCCGTCATCCACGCAAACTCAACATACTAATTACATGGTAAAAGATAGTTAGGGAGTAATGAAATCTAAGTAAACACTATTCTCCACCACTGATTTTCCCAAAACCAAAAAAATACAAAAATATAAGTAGCTTAGAAGTAGAAAACTTGGGTTAGTTGACTAGCAACTAATTCCGCCCTATCCTCCAAAACCAGAGATTTTACTGCTTTCATAAAATATAAAAATACAAAAAGAATCTTCCTCCACCCTTAGACCTAGATTAGAGTAGCCTTTAGCCTAACGAACATTATTCCCTGTGAGAGAATGATCAATCCCCCGGTACTTGCCACTACACTATACTACATCGGTCAGGTACACTGCCTGGTGGGGATTGCAAGCTTCTCGAGATCCCTCGAGAGATAAAACGTAGTGCGTGTTGCAATCCACGCGCATCAGTAAATTAACCTTAAACATCAAACAAGTCACTGAGTGAACAGTCACTCAGCGAGTTACCTTCAGGATGTTCAGACCGAGTCTAAGAAGAAAGACTCGTCATTCAATGAGGCGGTACTCTGTGAATGATCCCTGAGCCAAAGAAGAAGGTAATGGAGTCAGTGAGTGATGACAATAACTCACTGACTCCCTGAAACTGTCGCTACAACAGACTGAAAAATATGGGTGGAACTTCCAAAAAGGGAAGTCAAACAAAGTACAAGTTATTACCATAATAGTGAGAATATTTGGTATGACATATCCAAAAGGATGGTTGGTGTTTCTCCAAATGAAGAAAGGAATGGGGACCACTACAAGTGGATGACAACTAACATCATCACATGTTTACTTGTACTTTGTACCTATATATATGTCTAATTTGTAACAGGGATAGTTGTGAATTCTAAACAAACAAAGATACTTAATATTAGTTGATAGGATTCTCCTCTCATTGAATCTCAAGCTTAGCCTGGATCAATGAGAGTTTTATTGTCAATCAATGGGGATAATATACCGAAATTATCCCCATAAAGAAGCTGAAGATGTTATCATGTAGTCATGTTGGTATTGAGTAATCTTGTAACTATTATTCATTATTATTAATGAAATTGTTCTTTATATTTATCAAGATTTGCTCAATTTACATGGACCAACAAGTGGTATCAGAGCCAGGTTCATTCTTATGAGCCAGATCCATGTATGACTGCTGATAACATTCTTCACTGTCAAAAAATAAATGTAAGAACCTTCAAAAACTGCTACTGTTGTTGCAATTTTTGAGGGGGAGAGACACATTTATTTATGACTGAGAACACATATCTTTCCCTCCCTGAACCCTAAAATAACATAGCCTTGGAGGTCCTACAGGTAGTGTATAACCTAAGTGTTTGACAACCTTAAGAAG
This sequence comes from Artemisia annua, assembly GCA_014162995.1. Lineage (NCBI taxonomy): Eukaryota > Viridiplantae > Streptophyta > Magnoliopsida > Asterales > Asteraceae > Artemisia > Artemisia annua. Next base: position 216,022 of record LBNU01020849.1, on the reverse strand, counting down.
AAGCTAAGAAGAAAGGTTCTCCATTCAGTAAGGTGGAACTCAGTGAATGATACTTGAGCCAAAGAAGGAGGTGATGGATTCAGTGAGTGATGACAATAACTCACTGAATCCCAAAAGGCTCCTCACTGAACAACTAAAGACTGAAGACATGAAAACTGAAGTAAAGGCGGGATCAGCCGGGATAAGTTTGAATGGATAAGGGGTGGTCCTTATCATGCAAATGTCAACTTACCCTGAATGGATAAAAGAGTTATTCCAGATCTGTGATTTTTGTTTGTAGATTGAAAGATTTTTTATTTGTGTTTCGAGATGAAGGATCGGCATGAGTTTTTTTGTTGTGATGATTTTAGTTTTGAGTTTTTTTTTGTTGATTAGTTTGGATCTGGGTTTTTGGATTTTTGTGGTCGATTATGGTGGCGGATAAGGATTTTTGTGGGGAAGTGATAAGGGTTTTTTTTGTCGGGGCTATGTTATTTTGGGGTTCAGGGAGGGAAGGATATGTGTTCTCAGTCATAAATAAATGTATCTTTGGAGGAGTAAAAGTGTTTGCTCAGTTTACAAATAGCTGAAAATGGTATTGGGAGTGTTAATGATGAGGCATGGGTATGAAATTATTTATTGTTTGATGATTAAAAAAAGGGGGCAACTGAGAAGAAGAAGTCTGATTAGGTTTGTGGGATTACAAGTGTTGTTAGGCAAAGCCTGATGAGTCTGTTGTGAGTATTAGGGAATGACGGGATGAAAAGCTGTGATTATCACAGCCGTGGTATGGGTATCACTTGGGTATAGACGTACAGTATGGTCATCAGTAGGTATGTCACAGGGTCCAAGTCGAGTTAATAATGGTTGTAAGAATCAGAGTTACGCAGCGGAAGTGTGATGGGTCCATAACCCACAAACAGAATCTAAAGGTTCCTAGAACCTAAAACGATAAACTCAGGAAGATTTGGCCTAAGGTGTGATAAAACTCATTGTTTGTAAATGAGTTACGGGTCAGTTGAATGTGATTCAGGGAATGGCATGATTCAGAGAATTGGTCATTTCCTAAAATGAAGTTCGTAAAACTCATAGCATGACAACGTGTCCCGAGCCAGAATATTGGGACTCAGGGAGTGTTAATGTTTTGTTTGGGTAGAACCTGAATTCAATTGGGGCGGTTGCAAGTGTCAGGGAGAGATATGTAGAGATATCAATCAATGGATATCAAGGCTTTGAGAATCAGGGAATGAAATATGTTTCAATGTGTTTTGAAGTTGAGATACTTATGAGTAAGAAGTTATCAATGGATGAACAAAACTCAACATATTAAGTGTTGTATATATCAGTATTTAAACAAAACCCAACTGTCCTTGAACCCCTCAGTCACTTAACACCCCATGAACCTTACACACTGAACCTTTCAAACTGAACAAGGGTCACTGAACCATAACTGAACCGGTTCACTGAATCCCTAAAGCCAGTCACACTCACCTTGAACCCATAGCGCTAACCCCCAGGCCACTGAACTCCCTGCCTGGTCACTAAACCTGTCCACTAAACTACTAAACCCAGTCAGATACCCTCAGGTCACTGACCATGAACCCGGTCAGGATAATAAAACCATACACAAGGTTTCCCACATCTTCAGATAGTGAAGACTTTCTATATCCTGAACATTCAGTTGACTTTCCATATCCTGAACATTCAGTCTCCTGAAACACAAGAGTCTCTGATGGTGCTTGAAAACCAAACCTGAAATCCCATAGCCTGAACTTGAAGAGTTGGTTTTGAAATCGAGCCTGAGATAAACATGTGGTGTTCCTGATGAGGATCAGGGAGTGGAAAGATTCACACGAGAAGAGTGTGACTCAAGGTATGATAAAGATCAAATGATGGTGTGTCTTTCGGGCTGAGAACAACACTCTGAATGGTGAGTTCCCTGAACTCTGGTCACTAAGCTACCTGAAACCTTGAATACCATAACCAAAACCTGAAAACCAAACCTGAACCTCAACCACAAAGAAAACCCAAGGTGACTGAAAGGAAGTCCAGTACCTGAAAAACCAAAAACCATAACCTGATTCACCTAGGCTATTTGTATATTCAAATAGGGGGAGACTGTTGGGTCAAAAATTTGACCCAATTGGCCCTGAAAAGATTTTAAAATAAAATAGCCTAACTTACTGAATAAAATAGTAAGTTAACCTTAAACATCAAACAAGTCACTGAGTGAACAGTCACTAAGTGAGTTACCTTCAGGATGTTCAGACCGAGTCTAAGAAGAAAGACTCGTCATTTAGTGAGGCGGTACTCAGTGAATGATCCCTGAGCCAAAGAAGAAGGTAATTGAGTCAGTGAGTGATGACAATAACTCACTGACTCCCTGAAACTGTCTCTACAACAGACTGAAAAATATGGGTGGAACTTCCAAAAAGGGAAGTCAAACAAAGTACAAGTTATTACCATAATAGTGAGAATATTTGGTATGACATATCCAAAAGGATGGTTGGTGCTTCTCCAAATGAAGAAAGGAATGGGGACCACTACAAGTGGATGACAACTAACATCATCACATGTTTACTTGTACTTTGTACCTATATATATGTCTAGTTTGTAACAGGGATAGTTGTGAATTCTAAACAAACAAAGATACTTAGTATTAGTTGATAGGATTCTCCTCTCATTGAATCTCAAGCTTAGCCTGGATCAATGAGAGTTTTATTGTCAATCAATGGGGATAATATACCGAAATTGTCCACATAAAGAAGCTGAAGATGTTATCATGTAGTCATGTTGGTATTGAGTAATCTTGTAACTATTATTCATTATTATTAATGAAATTGTTCTTTATGTTTATCAAGATTTGCTCAATTTACATGGACCAACAGTTATCATTCATATTTAAGCAATTGATTATGATTAGATTTTCTTTTTAGTTGCAAGCACTAAAGTACTAATATTATTTTTACCATACTTGACTTCATGATTATGAAATATGATAAAGGAATGCCAAACTACCTTTCTTAAAGTGCCACCTTAGCGAGGACGTGGTGAAATCAAAGGGTTTATGAATCAAAATAATCTTTTTAAAGTGTAAAAGTTGCAAAGATCCATGTGTGGATTAAAGCAAACATCTAAGAGATTGAATATTTTATTCAATAATGAAATCAATGAATTGATTCTGAATAGAACAAAGGTAAATTCCTATGTACACATTAGAGCTAGTGAGAGTATTATGTATGTTCTTAAATCTTAAATGTAGCAAATATATTGGAAATATCATTTAATTTAAACAAGAATGTAAACTTAAATAAGGAATGTATTTTCTATTAAATGATTTAAGAAATACAACATACAACTTTAGATGAGAAGTTTACAAGAACAAAATTTTGCGGTTAACTGATTAAATCTATAGAACCAACCTAATGTGGCTTACACTTTTTTCGGTACAAAGTTAAAGACCGAGTTCTTCTTCGAGTATAACCAAACCCATTATGTATTGTAGTCCAACATAACAAACCTTGTGTTTTAAGGCCTAACCACATAAACCATCTAATCTGATTTGGAGTATATATGGTAATACATGAATGTGTATAATGATGATCCAAGACATTAGTGTCTAGTGGATGTGGATGCCTAATCTAAATGAACTTCTAATAATAAGAAGGCTTCATGGATGAAGATGTCAAGATCAAGAAGCTTGTTGTGGTAGATCTTCATGTATGTATGCTTGTGGTGGATGCGGATGACAAGATCTCTAAGCTTGCTTTGGTGGATCATCAGGGAAATATGCTTACAACAAAATAAAATTTAAAAGCATTATAGTCAAGGGTTAGTGAGACATGAGAATGTATTAATGGTGATGATTATGAAAAGGGTATTGATTCTGGATACAACAGGTGTATTTGTTCCTTAATTTGAATCAATTTTAATTTCCCCTTTTGTTGATGACCCTCGTGTTGGTATATTGATGTTCTGAATCGAAAATTAAGGTTTTTCTTATGATTAACCTTTGTTCCCTTGTTAGTTCGAAGGGAATAAGGAAAAAAATGGATCGGTCTTTTTTTTGCAAATTTTATGATACCACTTCTAGATGCCGGTAAATAATTTACGAGGCGACTAGTAATGTTTGTGTATCTATTGAATCACAAAATGATTTATGTTTTGAATTTTATGATTGTGGTTCGAATTTTAAAAAATTTGCAGAAAAAAAATATTTTTGGTACCGATTGGTTTCTTGGTTTTTTTTCGATTCTGGGCAAAAAGATATTGGTATATGATGATTTGGTTAGTGATTCCAAAACTTTCTCTGATACCAATTGTTGGCCTCAACGTTGGATCTTTATTGGTCTAACGTACAAGTCACAATATACCAAAATATACACGATGTGCTTTGAAATGCTTTCTATTAATCAAAATGTTAATAATGTCATCAAGTTATAATTCTACAGATTCTAATCTATTTATAAAGAATGAAAAGGTGTGTTGTGAAGCGGTGTGATGCTTCGTTTGTGTTGGTTCGATCCAACAGATGTGATGCTTCAGAAATAACTGTCATTTGGCAGTTATTTGGATAGTTGACTTTTTTAATATAGTTGACTTTGACTTCGGGTTTGACCTTTTAAATGGGTAAAAGCGGGTAAGATGGGTAAGAGGGATTAACCTAATAATTCCTTGAACAAACACAACTTTCATATAGTCATAATATATCTTTGGGTTAATATACAAGAAGGCCACTCACATATGCATTTTTTTCTCAATAAAAAATTATGTGTTTGTTTCTGTTTATACTACTATTATCGGCAAAATTATTGCCAGAAATTGATGAAGCATTAAATGAAACCTAGTTTTACCCTATTGAGTAATGCAAACAGAAATTTCGACATAAGATACTAAATTTATCTTTCATATAAATGTATCTACATATTATTAAAAGTGATTTAGAATGATTTAACTATTATTTAACATAAGTTTCTTCATCTGTGTTACTTTGCTAAGTTATGATTATTTTCATCAGTTCCACATCATATATAAATTATGTACATTAATTTCGTCAGGATTGGGACTAACAAAAGTAAACACGTACTAATTAAGTGGCTTACAAAATTGTTCAAGTAAATGTCTGACCTTATTGAAAAAAGTTGAATAGATAGGTTACTTTCGTATATATGTTATTTTACTTTCTTTTTTTAAGGAAATATTTCTTCAAATTTGAGCTCTAACTATTTTGTTTAAATAGAATATTTTGACGACTAATCGATGCATGTCTAGGTGTTGTCTTAGCAAATTCGGGTTTAGGAGTTATTAATTTTTTTTTTCATCTTCTTTAATGTTTGATGTTGAAAGAGGCCATTTTTTTAACTTCTAGTTATTATGATGATAGGTTATGATTGTAAGCAGTGAAAAAGAAAAAACCCAATTCATGGCAGAAGTTGGCAAGGATGGGTTGCCCAAAGAACTTGGTGGGAATGCAAAGCTTATAGCACTTCAAGATGTCGAAGCACCCCCACTAGAATGCTGAGTAACGTTTTGAATTTTAAGAAATAAATGGTCCTACCTTATAATGTGTACCAAGAATCTTTAATATTCGATGTAATTTAGCCTTGTTGGCTATTCTTAGTAATATCCGTTTCAAAACATCAAATAACTCTTCCTGTCTATCAAACTTCTTTTTCTTAATGTGTTTTATGCAAAACTATATCCCATGGTTATCAAGGTCGCGATCTTGATCGTAGGATCGTACGATCTTACGATCATACGTTAGTAAACCTTACAAGATCTAAGTAAGATCGGAGATAGCATAGGATCGAAGTAAGATCGTAAGATAGCTAGTAAGATCGTAGGATCGCTGTCGATCGCGATCCTACTATAAAGCCTAATTTTTATTATTAGACAAACTTTTTTAGAAAAAATTAATCCCACATCCTATATTTTGACAGAATTTTACCCTTATACATGACCCAACTTTGCTTGTGTCCTATTTCTTTTCTACCAAAATCGTTTATCGAACGACTGAAACATGAAGTAATTGCATGTATTGCATTGTTTATATTATTACGATATTTAAACTTTGAAATTTTCATCTATATTTAATTAAATTGGTCTTTTATATCAAATTTTATATAGAACTATATAATACTACAACCCCTATCTAAAAAATTTACATTTTTGTAGGATCTTACGATCTCGAGTCGATCTTACGATCTCGATCTTGCGGAGACAAAAACGATCCTAAGTAGAATCGCGATCTTGATAACCTTGCTATATCCACTTATAATTTCATTTTTATACGGCATACATTTTTTATCAGTTAACTTTGATATAGCTTGGTCTTACGATCACGTATAGAACTTGATCCATTAATTTTGAGATTAAATAATTAACTATCTAAATGGATGTCGTCATTTTACTTATTAACCTAACAATAATTTGATTTGTCAAACACTTAAAAGATTATTTGATTATCATGATATTATATACTCCTTTCGTCCTAAAATTATTGTCCACATTTTATTTTTGTGTTGTCCCAAGTTAATTATCCACTACTAAAAGTAGAAAGAAGAATTTTGATCAAGTTTACCATATTAACTTTATTTGAGGTTATCATTACATGCTTTAAAGGAGAAATTAAATAATTAATTAAGGGTAATTAAAAATATAATTTTACAAAAAATGAGAAAGAAAAAATCGTAATAATTATTTTTCAAAAATTGTGTGTTTTTTTTTCCGCGTATAATTATTTTGGTACCGAGGCAAGGTGGTAACAAATTAAATCCAAACCCCACTTAAATGAAAATAGCACTCCCACATTTTCCATGCGTTTTTATATACAGTGGTCGTTAGGCTCTGTTGCCCAGGTTTTCATTTTCTTAAAATGTACTATTTGTCGGAAGTCAACATCAGTGTTCCTTCAGCCTTATATATATAATCACAAATAATGAGCTCCAAATGCAGGCTCTATATATATAGAACCAATTCGTTATCCTTCAGCCAATCAGCCTTTATATATCACCTCAACTGAATTATATAAACTGTAAAATGGCTAATCTTCATGAAGTTAAGCTTAGTCAGATGAACGAAGCTATCAAGATGCTCGGATCTTCCACGGAGGTAAGTAACTAATCTTGCCAGCTAGCTAGTGTCATTCGAAAGGTAAACTTAACAGTTGACGGAGATATGTATAAAGTAGGGTATGCCATAGCCAACCCAAAAGCTCTTGCAAATTTCATTGTTATCCTTATATTTCTGTCATAACACTTAAATAACTTGATCAAACTATTTAGGCTATTATATTGAAGCTAAAAAATGACTGATATGATTTTAGGTTAGAGTAGTTTTATTTGTTCTCGGACTTATATATAAAAGATAACAAGTAAATCATTGATTTTTCTTTATTTAAATGCTTATTGTTGTTTCATATCATAATATTCTTATATTAAAATTAGTTCACTATAATAGGTTTTCTTATTTTCACTTTAATTTTTCTTTCTTCTTACTTATTCTCGAAGTTGTTGATTAACGATTAGAATGGATATTGTTATTTGGCACACCTAAAATTAAATTCCTAGCTCCGTCACTCGTTTGCTCTGATTCGTTATCTCATTGTGTAACAATGCCATACCATGCCTAAATGAAAATTTACTTACGAATTATAAAACCAAAACAAGAGAAAACAAAAATCATGTAAATTCAGATAAGAAGTATCCATTAAGATATATACAATCTGCCAATCGAAATGCATATCTTTTATCCTCAAATGCACATAGGTGTAGTAAACATTGTTTCCTGAATTTATAAAATAATGCAGTGTATAAAACTTAGGGTGATGGCAATTTTGCTCATAGGTTTATGATATATGTCATCAAATTTGGCATTGGAGACTTTTGGTGATCGTTAACATATGACCAATGTTGCATTGTACAGAAGTACGGAGATCCAACGCTAGAGAGGTTCTTGATAAATAGAGCAATGGACCCAAAGAAAGCAGCAAAGATGTTTGTTGAATGGCAAAAGTGGAGAACATCTTTTGTCCCGCTTGGGTTCATCCCTGATTCTGAAATTGCTGAACAATTGGAAGAAAGAAAAATCTTTTTTCAAGGTTTTTCTAAAGATGGGCATCCTGTTATGAGTCTTAATGCAAACAAGCATTATCCTGCTAAAGATCGAGATCAATACAAGAGTAATATTTTTTCGCTTTCTCTTTCATTTATAATTCGATTAAAAACATATTATGGCCAAGAGCATATTGCAAATACTGTAACGTAAACACACAAGTTAGTCACACTATATGGGGTGTTTTTTTTATAACTTACATTTTGAGATTAGGCTTATGTTTCATAAGGAGCTTAATGCTAGTGTTTGTATTAATTAGATTATCAAAGTAAATCGATAAACTCAGGAACTAACTTATGATGATAACTTGACCGAAAGAAACATTGTTAGTGTATTTAAAAGTACCCTTGGAGTTAACAATAAGGGTTAAAATGTATTTTGCTGTAATCCCTCAAATAAGCCCAATGACTCTTAAATAAGCAACAACATTTGAGCTTATCAAACCCCCTTATATAAGCTCATAAGTCAAACTTATAACTTATCTAAACACTTAGTTAAGCGTATTTTAACTGAATAAGCTAATAAACTTATAAACCCTTATAAAACCTAAAACAAACACTCTTTAAGTAACTACTTTCATTTACTATTTTTTTAAACAAGAATGATAGACTTTCTGGCATGTTGACATGTCAAGTTTTTTTACCATGTAAAGTTTTGAGAGTACTATCATTTTCTTGTTTTTTTTAATGAAATAATAATATTTTTCTTTAACATCATTACCTAAATTATGCTACTTAGTAATGCAATGTGCCCATTTTACTAAACAAAAGTCCATCCTTTGATCCACCAGATGCAGGTTTGACCTTTAAAGTCAAACAAACATACAATATGCATGGTTAGTATTTCGTTATTTCTAAACTTCTAAGTTACTTTTTCTCCTTGAAATGCAGAATTCATAGTCCAATTCCTTGACAAAGCGATTGCTAGGTACGTGATATTCATTTTTATTGAGGTTTAAACTTTAGAGTATATCGAATATTAACTGTGAAGGTATTTATTTTAAGAAAAGTGTTTGACTAATTATAACATAGTTGGCAATGTTGTCATTGTGTCCTTTTGGTCTACAAGATAGAAGTTAAATAACAAAACGATAAGCTATTTTCAGAAACTTGTCTCTACTTAGTGTACATAAACAAAGTTTGTTGTAGCTTATGCTTAACTCAATTGTTGCAATTTTCATGGACGGGATGAATTAAAGTGGAATTAAAGGCAAAGAAATTGGAAATGAGAAGATCGTGGTTATCGTTGATATGCAAAAACTAGCCTATAAGAATGTTGATGCTAATGGATTCATTGCTGCTTTTAAAATTTTGCAGGTAAATAAATCTCCATATTTAGCGTTTGTTTCAATAAATATTGAAGGATTGTATACTTAAGTTTATCCTTAACTTGTGTAGAACTATTACCCCGAGCGGCTAGCAAAATTATACATGCTAAATATGCCGTGGTTCTTCAGAAGTGTTTGGAAGATGATTGCTCTTGCTCTAGAGAAAGAAACATTGGACAAGGTATGTAACATTCCTTGAACAAACACAACTTTCATATAATCATAATATATCTTTGGTTTAATATACAAGAAGGCCACTCATATATGCATTTTTTTCTCAATAAATATGTGTTTGTTTCTGTTTATGCTATTATCGGCAAAATTAAGGCCAGAAATTGATGAAGCATTAAATGAAACATAGCTTTTATCAGATGGATAAGGTAGTTTGCCCAAGCCGGTTGGGTTCATTAGGGTTTGCTTTGTACTCTATTTATAATGATCAATAATAAAGTTATACCTACAGGGTTTACAATGTCTAACATAGTATCGGAGCGGGTCTGATCCTCAGACCTAGGTGGCCGAGCCATCTCCCCTAAGCCACCCAGTCAAACCTTAATCACAAAAACACAGCATTCATAAAAGAAGACATCATTCACGAAAATATAAAAAAGTCAATCAGCCGCACCCTTTTTTATTTGATATCCGAAGACTACCAGTGACGAATATTCATAGTATATATTATTTTGATTCTTGGCGACCGTGCATAAAAACTACAAAACGTATTTTATTCTTTTTGCCTGTGATACTATGAATACGTTGAACATGCAAAGTAGAATACAGATGATGTCCACGACTGTGATGCTTGGCTTGACTGTTTTATCAATTTTGTTTTAGTGTTCTTAAAAAAAATTTGTTTCTTATTTTAAGAATACTTTGGTTCATCCGGTTTGGTACGGATAATTTGGTTTATCCGTTTTATTATTTGTTTGTTAGTCGATTGTTCGTACGACTTTGTTACCAGTCGACTAAAGTTGACCGTTGGTACCAGTCCCTAAAGTCGACCGTTGGTACGGTTTTGTTACCAGTCGACTTAGCCGACCGTTGGTACCAGTCGACTATAGTCAACCGTTGGTACGGTTTTGTTTTTTTTAGAACGGCAATTGAATTAAAAAAAACTAGCAAGAGGCTAGAAGAGAAGTTATCAAAGATGGGATAGAGCGTTACACGGGTTATTAAACCACTCTATCCGGTTTAAACAAAAAATTTTACATCTAGAAGTAATCCAATTGAAGGACAAGAGCTTAATGTCATTGAGTAGGAGATCTTTGCTAGGCCGCTTGTTGGAAAAGACAATATTATTCCTGAATCTCCATAAGCACCAGACTGTGATTTGAACAACAGCATCAAAGACCCTCTTTTGCTTTGTTGCAAAATGAGTCTGATCCGCCAGGTGAATAACATCATGGAGGTTATTGACTGAAATACCGGTGATGCACCACCAGTTGAAGATTAGTTTCCAAGTCTCAGTAGCAACATTACAGTACACAAATATGTGATCTTCCGTTTCAAGATCTTCATCACACAGTGGACATCTCACATAATCAAGTTCAACACCCATACAATCAAGATTAATTCTTGTAGGCAATCTCCGATTTGATACCCGCCAAGTATTGATATTTATCTTCGACGGGACAATTTTGTTCCATCTAGTTGGCTGAGACACCATAGTATGAGACATAGAAGTGATATGGACTCTCAATTCTTTAACTGAGAATTTTCTGGTGGGATCAATTGTACAGTCCCATGAATCTTCATCATTGGTGAGGTGTAAGTTGGATCTGAGACTTACCAGGTTGTTGATTTCTTCAATCTCAGGGCTAGTGCGAACTTCCCTACGCCAGGCCCACTGGAAGATAAGCCCAGGAGGAGTGACAAGGCCCATAGAACTACTAGTTGTCGATAGTATGGATGAAGAGACGGGGGTTCAAACATGAGCTTCTGATGAACTTCCCTACGCCAGGCCCACTGGAAGATAAGCCTAGGAGGAGTGACAAGGCCCATAGAACTACTAGTTGTCGATAGTATTGATTGATTTCTTCAATCAATTGTACGGTTTTGTTACGAGTCGATAAAAATTATGTTTTTAATTTGTTAATTTTTATTATATTTTTTTATTTATTTATTTTTTCTAGTTTACTACTCCAGTCCGAGCTTTCGCGATTTCGCCGCTCAAACTGCGGAGAGTATTAGATGGATAAGTTAGTTGGCCCAAGCCGGTTGGGTTCATTAGGGTTTGCTTTGTACTTTATTTATAGTGATCAATAATAAAGTTATACTTATAGAGTTTACAATGTCTAACAATTTTAACCTATTGATTAATGCGAACAGAACTTTCGACATAAGATACTAAATTTATCTTTCATATAGATGCACCTATATGTTATGAAAAGTGATTTAGAATATTTAACTATTATTTAATTTAAATTTCTTCATCCGTGTTACTTTGCTAATTATGTTTATTTTCATCAGTTCTACATCATAAATTATGTACAAAATTGTTCAAGTAAATGTCTGACCCTATTGAAAAAATTTGAATAGATAGGTTACTTTAGTATATATGTTATTTTACTCTTTTTTAAAGAAAATTTTCTTCACATTTGATTTCTAACTATTTTGTTTAAATAGAATATTTTGACGACCAATCAATGCATGTCTAGGTGTCTTAGCAAATTCGGGTTTAGGAGTTACTAATTTTTTTTTCATCTTCTTTAATGTTTGATGTTGAAAGAAGCCATTTTTTTAACTTCTAGTTATTATGATGATAGGTTATGATTGTAAGCAGTGAAAAAGAAAAAACCCAATTCATGGCAGAAGTTGGCAAGGATGGGTTGCCCAAAGAACTTGGTGGGAATGCAAAGCTTATTGCACTTCAAGATGTCGAAACACCCCCACTAGAATGTTAAGTAACGTTTTGAATTTTAAGAAATAAATGGTCCCTGGCGTATAATGTGTACCAAAAGAATCTTTCATATTCGAAGTAATTTAGCCTTGTTGGCTATTCTTAGTAATATTTGTTTTACAACATTCAAATAACTCTTACCTGTCTATCAAACTTCTTTTTCTTAATGTCACAACAATGACAATACTCAATCTCGCCAGGCCGAGGTATAAAAAAGGTGAGATGTAGGCAGTCGCACCCTTATTCCAGGGTAATCCTCTTATAATTTCATTTTTACACAGTATACATTTTTTATCAGTTAACTTTGATATAGTTCGGTATTACGATCAGGTATAAAACTTGATCCATTAATTAATTTTGATATATAGATTAAATAATTAATCATCTAAATGGATGTCCCTTTGGTTGTTTTACTGATTAACCTAGCAATAATCTGATTTGTCAAACACTTAAAAGAATTATCATATTTTCATGATATTATATACTCCTTTCCAATTTAAAATTATTGTTCATATTTTTTTTTGGGCTATTCTAAATTAATTGTTCACTTCTAAAGTGAAAGATAATTTTGATCGAGTTTACCATATTACTTTCATTTGAGATTATTCTTACAAACTTTAAATAATAATTTAATTAATTAGTTTATGGTAAATGTATCATTCTGCAAAAAGTGAGAAAAAGAATACTATAATTATTTATTATGTTTTTTTAAAGCTGTATTTTTTTGTCGGTGTATTATTATTTTGGGAGGGAGGCAAGGCACTAGCATAATTAAATCCAAACCCCACTTAGTTGATAAGTTAGTAATTCATCTAGTTAATTTCAAAAAAAAGTAATTCATCTAGTGGTCCTTTGGCTACTCCAGCGAGTAGTAACCATCTCTAGCACTGGTTTTCATTTTCTTAAAATTAACTATTTGTAGGAAGTCAAAATCAGAGCCATAATCACAAATGAGCTCCAAATGTAGGCTCTATATATAGAACCGATTCGCTATCCCCTATATCACATCAACTGCATTTTATAAACTGTAAAATGGCTAATCCTCATGAATTTAAGCTCAATCAGATGAAGGAAGCTATCAAGATGCTCGGATCTTCCACTGAGGTAAGTAACTAATTTTGCCAGCTAGGCAGCTAGCTAGTGTCATTCGAAAGGTACTTAACGGTTTACTCTGATTGTTAACATTATGTAACAATGCCATCCCCATGCCTTAATGAATGTTACTTACAAATTATAAATGCAAAACAAAACAAAAATCCTGTAAATTCAATAATTTGGATAAGTATCCACTAAAATATACAATCTGCCAATCGAAATGCATAGCTTTTATCCCGAATGTCAATAACTACATGGAAAAACCATATCCAACTGGCGTAGTGGTTGAACATCTTTGGATAGCAAACGGTCACGGTAATACTGCTTAAACTAAGCCGTGTGCATCAAACTTATATCACTTGCTACTAATAAGGAAAAGCCGACCCATAAAATGTCATGAACAAACTTATATCATTTGTGATTATATTAAGGGAAATTTGTACTTTAACCTCATTAACGCCATTTATTTCCAATGTGTCTCGTATAAGCCATATTATCATGTTATTCCTCTAATTTTCGAAATACCAATTACCTTTCAACCTGAAACCATTTGTAAACGTGTTGTTTTTTATATAGATATCAATTTTCCATCGGTGTACTCTTCTTTATGTTCATAAGTCATCGTAAATTACTTAAAAAGGGATAACCGCTTGACAATTTCATCATATAATTTGAGGAAAAAATCTTTTTTCAAAACTATGTACATTTGAGGTTTTATATTTCTGGGAAATTTAACAACACAAAACAAGTATCTTAAACGAAGTAAGTTTTGTCAATCACGAGTTTGGTGCTATGTGTAGAAGTATGGAGATCCAATACTTAGTTCGTTTTTCCAAAGAATTATTTGTGAAAATAATTCTCGGGTCGTGTCCCAACGAAGGTTTGACGGCGTTTTCGACGTAACGAATGTGCTCGTGTGAAGTGAATGGTAAAATATATTTTGGATTTGTGAATTAAGCTACGAATGACATGAATTAATGATTAAAGCAAACTAATCATGCACTATGTACAAGCATGTAAAGAACGTAAATCAAATAACGCAAATGTGATCTAAAAATAACGTCTACTTAACAAAATAAAACGCGAATCTTAAGCTAGACTAAACCTACGGGCTCAAAAGTAATTTTTAAAACTTTGAAATGATAAAAGAAAATTTTAGGAAAAAGAAAAATATTATTTTGGCTTTTTATTTATTTATTATGAATTAAAAACTATTTTTGTATTTTTATTTAATAAAAGAAAATCAAACTAATTCTAAAATGAAAAATTAACTCTACAAAATTATTTTCTAAAAATCTTATTAAACTGAAAATGAAAATTTAAAAATAAAATCAGAAAATATTTTTGTCTTTTTGTGATTTATTTTGAATTAAAATTGATTTAAATCTAGAAAAATAGAAAAGAAATAGTAAAACAAATGAGAAAAATCTGAAATTTTTATGGAAATTCTAAAATATTATTCTAAAGATTCTGAGATAAAAACTTTTTCAAAAATAAGCTGAAAAGTGCTTATTTGAGCTTAAGTCAGCTTATTCAAGTGCTTATTAATAAGCACTTGAATGGAAACTGTGTGAATAGTACTCATAGGAGTCCTTAAGCTCAAATGAATTCAATTCAAACCATTTTTGATCAAGTTTTATTCAGTTTTGATGAAACAAGTTCAATAAGTCCTTGATAAGCACTTATTTTGAACAAATAAGCGCTTAAGAAGCTCTTAATGAAAATGTTTATATGAATTGACTAAACTACAACTAAATGGAACTTAATTCAAGCAAAAGAACAAGAGCTTAAAGCCAAAAATCACACTATGCACTTAACTGATATATCAAATACTAACAGATATGGGACACAGTTGAGTACCAAAAATAAGCAGTCTATTAAGCTGAAATGGTAAAACTTATGGGGGCAAAATGAAGAACACCAACCAGAGAATAAGAAAAACACAAAAGCCCCAATTATAAAAGGCCAATTGAAGTCTAATTTAACACTTGTTCAGCAAATAAAACTCATACCAAACTAAAACAAAGTCAGCATAAACTGACTTTTTGCATTTACACTACCAGTTGACTTATTTGACTTTAAATCCTCCCTATCTTGTTTAATTTGTTATTTAAAGCTTATATAACACTGAATCAAACTAATATGACCAATCGTTTAGCAAATGACAAGACTGAGAATCCAGAAATCACATCAGATAGCTATTTAGAAAAGATTTAAGAGCATTTTGACTTTTATCCAAATGAGGTATGATTGTTATGCGCTATCTATCCTAAATGCAACTAGAATAAACTGTCTTAACCTAAATACCTACCTGAAATCAGCTAGAATGCAGAAAAACAACCTTATCCAAACACCCCTATAACTAGCAGATACACTACAATAATGAGATTCAAGTCACAATTCACTTCAACCAACATCAAACCAATATCAATAACAACTGTGGACACCAGATAAACAATAAGCACCAACTATTAACTAGCATTTGACAGATCTAAACACCACTGATGCTACTGATTNATATGAAACTTTAACTAAGCTGTTATGAATTCAAAGTTACAAAACCACTCAACAAGCCTATCTACTGATCAAGTGAGCTTAAATTGGCGCAGAACTCAGAGGCAGACATCACACAACTACAAGAATACTTGAGGCAATAAAATCTAGTTAACAAGACAAGTATGCGAAATATGACTATTCTATCTAGCAAACTGATTACACTAATCAAATAAGCATCACCTTAACTACACTAAACAGATTTAAATGATGAACAAGTAAACTGAACAGATTAAACTAACAATAGCATAATAAAACAATGCAGATTAAAAATGTAACAAGTGGACTTACAAATCAACAATCCTAACTGAAATAGGATTAAAACTCAACAAATAACCATAGCCTATCTCTAAGATAGGCTTAATCATCTATGCAACAGTAACCAGATCTGAATCACACCACAACATCTCACATGAACCCCAAACTTTTGGCATCGTTGATTGAGGCTATTGAACGATTTTACAGCAAAAACTAAGTAATGAACTCACTAAAAACTATCATTTAGTTTAAATGAGCTTATGAGATCTATAAAGAGCTTGTGAAAAACGATTGAAACATTTATGAATAAACACACGGAATTGAAGAAAAACTGGAATTCTATTAATATCAAAAGATTACAAAGCTTTTAGACTGAAAATAGACTGAATATATCGTTTACAATAAGCTAATGACAGAAATTTAAACTAGAAATCCTATATCTACACTATACTACTCTTATGACTAACCTACTGACTAACCATCTAAATCGTTGGTGAGTGGGTCTTTATATAGCAGAACTGAGGAGCGTCTCAGAAGTCTCTAGAATAAGAATCATCTTCGAATATTCGTTTTAGATCCCTTGACACGTCCCTTGGCCAATCAGAGTCCTCCACATCCTCTTTGTGATGCGTCTTGACCACTTAAAGCTTGCCACGTTTCATTCTTTGTTGTCAGAAGGTTGTCAGGGTATGGGATTTGACAATCATGCCCTTAATTGGGTAAATCCTTAAGTGGGAGTGGGTAATTTGAATGAGATGGTAATTAGGGTTCATAGGTTAAGCTGGGGTGAATTGGGGAAAAGGGTAAGAAAAGAGGCGCGTGTTTATTTTTGTTATTTTTTATTTACTTTTGACTTTGGGTGTTTGACCGGGTATATGAGAGTGGGGATTGGGTTTAGTAAAGTGGGACGTGGGCTGGTTAAAGGGAATTGGGCTTTAGGATTTATTTATTGGGTTATGGGTTAAAAGGATTGGTTAAACTTGGCAGCTTAGGTTTAATAAGAAACTACAAGGACCAAATTTGATAAATCTGAAAATTCAGGGATCACTTATGTAATTTTCCAAACTTTCTTTTAAGGACCATTCTTGTCATTTTATGATTCTTTGAGGACTTGAATTGCCAATTTGAGCTCAAATGTGATCTAGGCTTCCCCTACACTACCAAATGAAGATTTAAGCTAGCAATCCATGAACTATCAATCAAGCTGAGTGTAACAACAATAATAAAGGCAGATTCAACAATAATATGCAACAATAACAAGCTGGAACTCAGTATCACAGATTCACTTGATATAATGCAGAATTAAAACAGAATCAAGCAAATGAAGCATAAATGATCAAACAGATTTCACTACTATCAACTATTACTGATTAACATATATCAAACATAATGGAACAGTAAATCACAAGAAATTCAAACATCTAAACTATTATGCAGCTACATAAGCATCTAACTGAATATAAAAAGTGTAAAATTCTATAAAAGGAAATTGAGGACTTACAATTAAGATCTCAGCTTTCTGAGAACCTCCTAAGGCTAGCCTATCTTTTAGATAGGCTCAAAGCACCACTGTACAACTAAATCAGAACTGAATATCACATAACCTCCATTACCACAATGCTGCTGACTTACGTTGACTAGCAAATGCACTTTGAGTATCGTATTTGTTATTCTCACTAGTTAAGAGTAGCTGATGTTTAGAAGGAAAAACTTCTGAAAAGCTTGTTTTAACAGAAACAAAACTTCTAAACTGTTAATTCTATCAAAAGGCTTTGAAGAGTAAACAAGTATTGATGAAAACTAAAATGAAATTTTATTAAAATAGCTAAAACATTACAAAGCAGTAAGAGATTACAAGTTTAAGAGAATTTTGGCAGAGTAACATTGCTAAATTCTATACTAAAGCTAACCTACTCCTAACCTAATGACTAACCAACTATCTAACCAACCCAAATCGTGGGTGAATGAGGGCTTTATATAGCCTGAGCTCCAAGCTTGGTAGAAAGATCCAGAAACAGAATATCCCTTGAATATCCTCCACTTGATCCCATGTGCACTTCAATCCAATTAGAGCCCTTGGTGATGTGTTGAAACCAATCAGATCCTTCCATTCATCCACTCTGTCATTCCGTGTGTTGTCAGACCTCTGACACGTTGTCAGTTCTAAGAGAAGTACGGAATTGCCCTTAATGAAGGTTAATTTGGAGTGGGAGTGGGTAATTATTGGTGATGGTAAATTAGGGTTCATAGGGAAAGCTGGGTGAAAAGGGAAAAGGGGGTAAAAAGAGTAAAGGCGCGTTTGTTTTCTTAATTTTATATTTATTTGACTTTGTGTGAGAGTGGCAGGGTTGTATGGTGGGATGGGTTTTGGGCTCGGTTTTAATGAGATAATGGGTTGGCTAGTTATGGTTTAGGCTTATTTGGGTTTTTGGACTTGTTAAGGATTAAGAGTTTATTGGAATGGCAGATTTGGTTATAAAAATCACAAGGACCCTTTTTTTTGTAGATTTATGAAAATCAAGGACCACTTCTGCCTTTTTTCTAAAGTAAGATCCAAAGACTTCTTTTGTTAATCATCAATTCTTCAAGGGTTTGTTTTGACATTTTAAGCTCAAATATATTCCAAACTCTTCTCCAGCTCCGGCTATTGATCCTTCTTCCAATTTCGTGCTCGCGTTGTTGTTTTCTTGTATTTTTGACCACTTTTGTGAATATCCATACCTGCACACAAAAACACGTATATCTTTGGCATTTGTTAGCATTTTTGGTCTTATTTGGTCTTAAAATGGTGAATAAAGGATATGTGATTTAACACATATCAAAATCCCCCAAACTAAGGTATTGTCGTGTCCTCACGCAATGGGATTCAATCACGCTTTAGAAATAAATAATTTCATAACTCTCTTTACTTAACTTTGAAAAGTAGCAAAATGTTCAAAAGAGATACGAAACCATTTATTCCCTTAAACGCCCCGTTTTACCATTTTCTTTGTTCCTCCATTTATTACACTTATAACTTACGATCTTTTCACAACTTATTCGGATAACGGTGTATCGACTTTCATTATCTTACAATAACTTTTAGGGTCAAGGAGTAGAAACACGATTCATAGAAAAGTGACCATACGGATAAAATTCGTCATCCTTGATTTTTCACAAGTCCCCAAACTAAGCTTATGAACGAGATCACCATTTATTTACAAGTTAGATGTCAATACTACTCATCGTAGTTACTTGTGTAAAAACCCCTTGTTCCCGTATCTTAGTGCATCTAGAATTTTTTAAATTAAGTTGAGAAATGAATTGCTTCATATATTCTCGTTCCATTATGAATTAGTCCGATAAAGATACCAAGAATTCCAACGCTAAGTAGTTAGTCATCTTCTCTTAAGAAGGTTTGCTCGAAAAATGAGGTCCACATCAAGGATATTGGATACATACATACAAAGACTATGGAATTCATCAAAATAGACATAAGTTGGAGAGTACCTTCACGTGCACCTCATGCGCCCGATCTAGGATCATTCGCATGCACCTCACGTGCTACCAACTTTAGTCTTAACACTTAAGCTCATAATCCATAAATCTCAACATAAGTCCTTATTCTTACTTTTGATTTTTCACTTTTTTACTTTTTTTCATATTTTTTTCTTGATACTTTTTCTCATTTTTTTCTTGCCTTAGTAACTTTTCAACTCCGAACCTTCACGGTTTCAATCCAAGACCTACCGCCAACTGCTAGGGTTAGAATGTAGGATCCAAGGTCCGATCTCAATCCGAAGTCTCAAAGCACTTTAGCTCTTATGAATACCGGGCTTTAGGGTAGCTCCGAAACCACATGCGTACTACGCAATACAACGAAATGCAATACAATACAACACAATACAATGGGGTGTATCCTTGATGTGTACCCAATTTTTCAAACAAAGATTCTCTTAAGAAGATAAAGAACTAAATTTTGTTAAAACCGAGACATCTTTAATTATTTTACACAAGATATGGGGTGAAACAAGCTGATGGGAACAAAAGACCACAAATACCTTCGATGAGCTTTAAAGAGAACCACTACTCCACGTATGACATCTAACTTCTAAATAAACACTATCATTTCTCGCTCTTCGCCTTTTTAACAAATCTCAAATAATGAGATCCGCGAATACTTAGCCGATAATCAAGCCACGCATATTTAAAGTCAAATACGGAAACTTGCAAACTCTAATAAAAGAATTCGCATTTTATAGCTTCTTATGTAAAAGACTAGCGAAAGCTTTTAAGATGCGCATGTATAAAGTAATGTACGGGAACTTGCAGATTCTAAAAGAAGAATTTGCATTTTATAGCTCCTTGTGTACAAAACTAGCACAAGCTTATGTGATCATCATTGGTTAAGGAAACAAAAGCTAGGGCTCAACACGCCCGATCAAGTCAAAATATTATTCCTACTCTCGCCAACAAGAAAGTCAACACAGTGTCAAAACACTTATTCGAACTTTTTATTCTATTTTTCACAACTTTTCAACACTTATTCTTTATCACAATTTTTCAAAATTTTTAATTTTTGTTGTTTTTGAGGAAAAACGAGGTTGCGTGAGTAAACGACATAAGTGCAAGTCAAATCAAATCGAAGATTGACCCCCCCAAAGTAAAACGAAACATTGTCCTCAATGTTTGAAAAGGTAAGGGTAATCCTAACATAAGTCTAGGGCCGTTTATTAATTATGCCAAAGATACGTTAGTCGATAAGATTTAGGATATAATATGGATTTCCAAAAGCAGCGAAGAATGAGACTCGAGTGGAGATGAGACAAACAACGAGCACGAGAGTCTTCATTAATCGGGAAATTCCTGGACATAAAACACAAACAACCACGAAACACAAGAATGGAAGAGGTCGCCCCTCCTCACGTCACATTAGAAAGAAAATAGAAAGAAGATAGAAAAGATAAGCATGGGGTGCCTCCCACGAAGCGCTTGTTTATTTAACGAGTCGTATAGCTTAGACTCGCCCCGAATTTACTTAATCTTGGGGGAGCAAATAGAACGGACACCCGACAAAAACGGAGATGCCGGGGTCAAAGACGGTATCTTCACTCCCGGTGGAGTGGAATAGAGAAGAAATGATGGGATAAATGAAGAATGGGTGAAACACACGGATGATAAAAATAAAGTCTAATTCTGAATCAAGGGTGGGTTGGGCGGGTAAAATTTTAAGCACCGGATCATCATGATCAAAAGTCTCATCCACCATACCAAAGATAACATCATTCGTATCAAACTCAAAATCTTCATCCGGTGGTTTCGCGGGCGGACGAGGAGATGGAAGATCAAAAAGAAATGAATCATCCTCGTCATTCTCAATACCCGGTGGTATCGAGTCATCCGTAGCAAGAAATAGATCGACATCCTCTAAAAGAGGGTCACGAGACGGATTATCGGAAATAGGTAAAGAATCAATCTCAAAATTAAAGCACTCGTAATCCGGAAGAGAGAAATCAGCATGAATAGTGGGATTGCCACTACTCGTCTCTTCAAATCGAAAAATCTCAAGCTCGGGTAAGTAATCACTATCCATAACGGGGATAGGAAATGAAGAGGGAATCATAGAATCAGAAGACGGAGTTGGATTTTTTAAAGCTTCGATTTTTGAAATAAGAAGATAGATATTGGATAATTTTTCACGGAGTAAATCTTCTTCAATCTCATCATCATCAAGGTCAAAATCCTTCGTCTCTTCAAACTCATAATCGGAACGCGATTCCTCAACATCATTGATATCTCCACAAGAGTCATCATCATCCGTAGTATACTCATTGTGAGAATCGGAATAACTTTCAGCATCATCACTTTCGACGTGATCTTCTTCAATCGGAATATCATTTGTATCAACGAGAGGGTTCAAATGAATAGTGGTGTTTTCGTTTGGAACATCCTCATCCGGAAGCGTATCATCATCGAATTCGTCAAAAACTTCATTGCTCATTGGAGGGGGGGGGAAGATGACGAGTCTTCATTCAGTAACCTTTCAAGGAAAAGAATATCCCCCTCTGGATCAAAATAAGTATCATCGATATTAATCGGAAAAGAATCAGTATTAGCAAGAAAAGTATCGACCTCATCCAAAACGGAATCACTTCCCTCAAACGATGTGAGAGAAGGATAGGAAGAATCAGGATTATCTTCGGATATATCAAGAGGAGNTCAGTAACCTTTCAAGGAAAAGAATATCCCCCTCTGGATCAAAATAAGTATCATCGATATTAATCGGAAAAGAATCAGTATTAGCAAGAAAAGTATCGACCTCATCCAAAACGGAATCACTTCCCTCAAACGATGTGAGAGAAGGATAGGAAGAATCAGGATTATCTTCGGATATATCAAGAGGAGTATTTTGAACAACTTCACCGTTAGAATTTTCCTTGGACTCACTTGGGATTGGGACGAGGTTCTCAACACTTGACTTATTGAATAAGTCAGATTCCGTTGCCGGAATAGTGTTAAGAAGCTCATTCCCCATTGTTAGAGAGTCCTCGGGTTCTACGGGAGAAACAATAGAAGCTTTGTGAGGATTAAGAACAATCGTAATTTTCTCATCATCGTCGTAATCATAGTTATTAAAATTCTTAAAAGGATTAGACGCTCTCTCTTCAGCAAGTAACTCTGCAATAGATTTCTCACGAGGATCGGGAGTATGAGTAACACGATTATCTGTAAACTTTTGTAGCATTTCACCAAAAGATTTCAGTTCCTCCATAACTTCATCCAACATTTGAAAATTCGACGAAC
>LBNU01020849.1:162150-185361 GCA_014162995.1 Artemisia annua | reverse complement strand
AGTCGCCCAAGTATAAACAATAATGGGACCCATACGCCCAAGATATATGTACTATAAAAGAATAAAAAAAGACCATACTTTTTTAGGAAAAGGACAAAATCATGAATTCGCCCAAGTTTTGTGGGCCTATTCGCCCAAAAAATGTGTATAGTACCATGTACCATGATGGTACATGGTGGGCCCAACAATAGGGACATGTGTCAAAGGATTAGCACTTACGCCCAAACATTTTGGGCTACCTCCGCCTCTGGGGCATATGAAGAAAAAAAAAAATTTTGGGTTGATAGGGGTTGATGGGAGTGTACCTTTGGGGTACTTTTTGGATTTTCCCTTTAAATCCAATTTGTTTCATTTATATATTTAAGAATTTATGATATCTTCCTTGCATGTGGCTATTAATTTTAAATGCAATAATGTGAACGATTAACTCGAGCAAGAATTTATGACACAATGGAAATGCCCTCATTTTTTGCTTACCATGCCCTTTATAAATGAGAAGTTGTAACCTATAAAAAAATATATTCCAGTTTAGTGGTATTTTTTTATGGTGCTGAGTTTAAGAAACATAAACTCTATTAGTAATAGGGTATGGCAAGTTAGAGTTTGACTAAAAGTATTCCCTACGGTCATGTTTTGCAAACCCGAAATCGAAATTTATACGGAGTAGTACATTAGTACTTGCTATAAAGTTAACTGTATTTTAAGTTTTCATTTTTCTTTTTATAAATAAAAAAACTTTAGCTCTTTCTGCCCATTAGCTAATTAAATACAAACATATTATGGCTTGATGAAACTAATGAAGATCTGAAAGTAATGCAGAATAGGCAAGTAAATTAAATAAATCTAGTCACAATTTTATTGTATAACTAAAACAATGGGACCTTAAAGATGCTATAAAAAGTTATTTAATTATGAAATAATGATTTATACGTTATTCACTTGTTGAATATGTCTTAAGATCTATCTGTCCGCAGCTAAAGCATTCATCTTTAAGGCGTCTACTTGTACCAGCTTGCTACCACTGTTCAACACTCAGATGTTCACCCATCATACAATAACAAAATCATTTACCATTCCTTAAGAGCTAATTGTATTCATGTATCCTCCACATGCAAATATGCATGTGTTACAAACCGTTTAAGCCACATTAACACCATCATTAACGATTTTATGGGGTCCAAACTTAATCTCGAGGAGTACGTTGTGCTCTTTTGGACCAAGAGTAACTCCTACTGCCCTAACAGATAAGCAAGCATGTTGAAACGTACATGGATATAATGAATTTTTATGTTCGTAGATATATTGCAGTAGGAAGGTGTATCGAATTACTTATCAAAACGGATAGGTGATCGATGTTTCGCTTGTTTCTAATTTAAGAACACACTATAATCAGATACGCTAATGCTCGAATGTTTGGCAATTATGCTTATTTGTTATTTTAGAGGTAAACTACTTATTCAAGTCAGACTACTAGTTTCACATTCAAATAGGTGTATACTTAAACACTTGGGATGTTTAATAGCCATATCTATCGATCTGAACCATCCACGAATCACTCAAAAGAAGCTTTTCCTTGGCAGTCCTCCGTCTATTTATCCCATCCAACGCTTCTGACAACTCAACTTCCTTCCCCATAGTGTCTGCATATAGTGAAACTGGTTCACAATATCTAATTATTTAAGGGTCAAAATGTCTTGGATATTAGTAGTTACAACAAAACATATAATCTCAACACAAATTTGGGATGTTTGGGATTTCTTATTTAAGTGCTTATCTAGTTATTCCTTCCCCATAGTGTTTGCATATAGTGAAACTGGTTCACAATATCTAATTATTTAGGGGTCACAATATCTGATTATTATTATTTATTTTATTTTCCTAATTTGTTTGTTTGAGTCCAAAACTACTACTATTAAACATGAGCTACAAAGTACATACTGTATGTATGTTTTGATTTTTCCTACACCTAAATAACAAAACGAAATTTTAAAACTTTTTGGGCAATCAGGAAAAAGCTAGGTTTTTTTATTCAACATGTTTTAAAAATTTAATAACAATAAATTATTAATTAATAAAGAAAGTTCCAAAAATCTCAATGTCAAAAAGGTTTTCCTTTATTATATAATATAAAAAAGACGTAAAAGTAAAGTAACTCCTAATACCGTATTTCACGGGTTATGGGTCCTAATACCGTCTTTTACGATGTGTGGGGGAGGTTGAGAGGTAGACAGCCCTAACCCTACCAAAGGTAGAGAGGCTGCTTCCGGTTCTATCAAAAGTAGAAAAGATCCTCCGGCCTTGCAAGGAGTAAGACTCGAACCTTTGATATCTGTCTCCGAAGTTAAGGGTGTTAACTGCTTGATCAAATGTGTTTATAACTTTTTTTTTATATAATTTTGGTATTACCACACCTTATCTTCTTGAAGCCTAATAATAAACCCACATGAGTTTTCATTAAAAACATACCGACTATAGTATAAGTATTTTTCCAAGCTTATATGTTACCGAAATTGTTGTCCCAAATCTAGGCGATATATATAAGTTGCAAAGTATATTGAATAAGTAAATTTGTCTAAATATTGAAATCGAGTAAATGGGTACATATTTATAAGGTTCCAATCGGTATGATTGAACCATTGTGTCTTTTCGGTTTGTCCAACCGAAATAACTAACTTCTGTGACTAACTTTCGGTTACTATCTTTCTAACTAACATGTTTGGTCTTTCGTCTATTATAATATTATGTATGAAGCATAAGAATAAGATTATTCGGTTCACATTCTCCTCCTTAATCTTGATCGTTGCTTCGTCCTAAATCTTGAACTCCGAGCATTTGTCGCATTGTCACGAACTTCAATCTTGGTAGAGCCTTTGTTAGAATATCTACTCTTTGTAGTTCTCCGCTGACGTGTTCCACATTGATGTGCCCATTCTCTATGCATTCTCGAATGAAATGATAGCGAATGTCGATGTGTTTGCTTCTTCCATGAAAAAATGGGTTCCTGACGAGTGCTATTGCTGAAACGCTATCCACCTTCAACATTATACTTTTCTCTTCTCATCCAGTTAATTCACTAAGTAGTTATTTTCTGCTACAGTAGCCGCCATGAATTCTTATTCACATGATAATAGCGCCATTGTTGGTTGCTTCTGAGTACACTAGGTAATGGGTGACTCTCCAAAATAAAATACTATCCCAGTAGTTCCTTTTCCTTGATCAGTATTGATTCCATAACTACAGTCGCTGTAACCTGTAATCTTGTATCCGCCTTCTTTCTTGTAAATTATGCCATGCTCCTTTGTTCCTTTGATATATCGGATTACTTACTTTACCGCCTTCAGGTGATGATCCTTCGGGTCTTGCATGAATCTGCTGAGTAGTCTGACTGAGTAACTAAGATCTGGTCTTGTATGTAGTAAGTACCTGAGACTTCCAATTAAGCTTCTGTAATAAGTTGCGTCAACTGAGTTTCCATCTTCCGCCTTGACCAACTTAGTACCGGGATCCATTGGTATCTTCGTATCATTACTATCCGTCATACTTGTTTCCTTCAAGATCTTGTTTATATAATTAACCAGTTTGCTTGATTGTAATCTCTCCTCCTGTCTGTGTAACTTCTATCCCAAGGTAATAAGCTAAAAATCCTAAGTCGCTCATTTCAAACTTTTCTTCCATCTGGGATTTAAATACTTCTAGTTCCTTCTTTGGAGTGCCCGTGATTATCAAATCATCTACCATAAACTCCAACTATAGTTGTAGAAGTCTTGGTTCTCTTCGTATAAACTGCTTGTTCGAGATTACACTTCTTAAAATCTAATGACTTTAAGGTTTGATCAAGCTTCACATTCCAAGCTCGTGGTGCTTGTCTTAAGCCATATAAAGCTTTAATAAGCTTATAGACTTTTCCTGAATTTCCTTGGTGAACAAATCCTTCAGGTTGTATAACGTAGACTTCTTCCTTCAATTCTCCATGTAAAAATGCTGATTTTACATCTAAGTGATGTACTTGCCAACCATGATATGCTGCTAATGCTAATATTAACTGAACTGCCTCTATCCTAGCAACTGGTGCAAATACTTCATCGAAGTCTATTCCTTGTTTTTGTACATATCCTTTTGCTACTAACCATGCCTTGTATCTGATGATCTTTCCTTGTGCATCCCTCTTTGTTTTTAAAACCCATTTAAGTCCGCTTGCCTTTTGATTTTCTGGCAATGTAGTAAGAGTCCATGTGTTATTCTTGTTGATTGAATCTAATTCAATCTCTATGGCCTCAATCCATTTCTTGTCTACTGATGCTTCCTTGTAGTTACGAGGTTCTTCTTCTGTGAAAAATAAGCTTGGTGTTTCTACTATACGTGCATCCTTGTAGATGACTGCTAAACCCTTTAAGCCTCGTACCGGTGTATCATCATATCTCTGATCTGAGCTTCCTAATGAACTAAAGGTAGCTTCTTCTTCTTCTTCTTCTTCTTCTTCTGAGTTAGGGTTGTAAGTGTATATTGGTGGTGTGACTGGTGAAACTGGATCTGGTATTGCATCCGGTTCCTGATACGTATTATCAATATTATCATTGATCTCTATGTTGACTGGTGTAACATTCTCATTGTCAACTCCTTCTACCACAAAACTAGTCCAAAATGTGTCTTGTGTACTCGTATCTTCTCCATCTTTATCCCAATCCCACAGTTTCGTTTCCATAAACTTAACATCCCTACTAACGTGTTTCTTCTTTGCTATTGGATCATATAACCTACATGCCTTTGATCCTTCCTCTACTCCTAAGTAAATCATTGGTATGCTTCTGTCATCCAGCTTCTTTAAGTGAGGTATTGTTATCTTTGCATAAGCTGTGCATCCAAATATTCTTAGGTTTTCCAGGTTCGGTTTTCTGTTGTAGAGTGCCTCATATGGAGTTTTATCTACCAGGGCTCTTGTAGGTACCCTGTTGAGTATGTAAATTGCATGTTTAATTGCTTCCGCCCAAAAAGTTAAGGGTAACTTCATCGCTTTCATCATACTGTTCGTAGTTGATAACACTGTCCTATTTCTTCTCTCCACTACTCCATTCTGTTGTAGTAAGGTGCTGTCAACTGTCGTGCTATTCCATTCTCTTTACAACACTTGGTGAATTCATTAGATGTAAATTCACCCCCTCTATCTGTTCTTAGCATCTTCACTTTCATTCTCATTTCCATTTCTATCTTCTGTCTAAATTCCTTGAAAGTAATAAATGCCTGATCTTTCGATGTTAAAAAGTAGGCCCACATAAAACGTGCACAATCATCTACTAACAAGAATATGAGTTTCTTGCCAGAGTGTGTTGCTGGACTTATAGGACCACAGAGATCTCCATATAATAAGTCCAACGGGTTCTCTGATCTGAGTTTAGCTTGGTTTGGAAATGGTGTTCTACTGTGTTTTGCTAATAAACATGCATCACAAATCTGTCCGGCATGATTTATTCTTGGTATTCCTTCCACTAGACCCTTCCTAGTCATCTTGTTGATATCGTCAAAGTTCAGATGACCTAATCTAGCATGCCATAACCATGCTTGGTTATCTACGTTTTCTAAGAGACATATAGGTGTGTCTATCTGTAGTCTAATACTGTAAAGTCGATTCTTAGATCTTTCTACCTTCATCAACAACTTCCTACTCTTATCATACAAAGTCAGTTTATTTCCGTCCATTATGACCTTACAACCTATCTCCGTAAGTTGTCCTAGACTTAGTATGTTTCTCTTGAGGTTTGGTATATAGTATACATCCGATACTATCTTCTGTTCTTGGTTTCTACAACCTAACAATATAGAGCCTTTTCCCTTTATCTGTACATACGATCCATCTCCAAGACGTACTCGTCATGTTACACTTTCGTCTATATCCTTAAAATGACTCTTGGTTCCCGTCATATGGTTACTTGCACCATTGTCTAAATACCATATGCTTGCATCCATTGAAGCATATTTTCCTGGTTGAATTTGGCCTTCATTCAACAACACTTCCTCGTGTTCGGTTTCGTGCGTAGTCATTAATAGTGATGGTTCATCGTCTTCTAAGATAAGGTTTGATTGTTCCTGAGTTGTCGATGTTCCTCTACGATTCTGTGGAAAACTAGAAGGGGGGGGTTGAATAGTTTTACCTCTTTTTCGTTTTATAAAATGTTTGTTTCAAAATCTTCAATTAGAGTTTATTATGAAAACAATATATAATCAATATGATCAATTATATGTGTGTGCTTTTGAGTTTGTTTTCAAAACTTAGTTTTATGAATAGAGCTTTGGTTGATCTTTATGTGAATATGTTTTCCTTTTAAAATCTTAAAACGATTTGTATCAAATTATCGATTAAGTTAAACTCAACATGAGAAATGTGAATAATGCATCTAACTCCAATAGACCATATCATATAATTTTTCTTCCTATAAGAATATTAACTTCAATCTATCACACAATCAACATCAAAACAATATAAGCAACAATCAACACATATTTGCAAGCATAGATATAAAGCTATAAATGCAAGAATAAATGAAAAGAGATAAGAGAAAGGAAATGCAAACCGGACACGATGATTTATAGTGGTTCGGCTACAAGGACACCTTCCTTGCCCTACTCCACTCCCCGAGTCACCTACTCGATAGTTTTCTTCACTACTCAACAAGCTCCCTTTTGGCGGAGAAAACCGTACACAACTTTTGCTTACACCAATTAACGACACTAAGCTAAATGTCGGGTTCTAATAGTAGCTAGAACCAATCTCACGACACGACTTCGATCACTACACAACTTCTACATGACTTCACGACCTCACAACTTCACGACTTCTTCACCACTTCACAACTTCTTCTATACTCCACTATTTATTCATACACCTACATCTTCACAACTAAATGACTTCTCCACACTACTACTTCTTCCCACTACTTCTTACTTACTCATTGACTCACTACTAAGTAAGATCATCTTGATCTACTTATTACATATACATACATAACTCACAACTTCACATTAACACTAACTAGAATCGAATATATCTTTAGCTTTATGATATGGAGGATTCTTCTCTTGCACTTTGAGTGGTGAAGGATTGGATCACTTGAAAACAAAGACTATAATCTTATGATCAAAGGATTTAGAAAGATGTTTGAAAAGGATTGGGACTGAAAATTTTAGTGCAAAAGGTCAGGAAAAATACCAGGTTTGAGAGGGTATTTATAGGCAAAAGTTTCTGACAAGAGGAGCGTGCCGGCCCCCTTAAAATTAAGGGGGCCGCCCACCTGTAACGGGCAGTTTTCTTGTCTTTTTCTGGGGAAAGTTTATTTGGTGAAAACTAACTGATTTTGGTTAAAAATTTGAATTCATATATTTATTATGAATAAAAAATTTTCCTTTATTACCAAAAAATGTTTTTCAAAGAAATATAAAGTGTTTATATAATTTTATAAACTTTGTAATGTTTAAATAAAAATCCCTTTGATCATAAAATGTATTAGACATTTGTTTATACATACCTTAAGTGATTGTTGAAGCATACTTGTGTTGAGATGTTGATGTAAGAATGCATAGAAGATTTGTGATCACAAGTAACTTAAGCACTTTACGTTATGTGTTGTAACTTACGTCTTTGTCATCATCAAAACATGAAGAGGATGTTTAGATTAAATATCGTAATATTTATGCCAACAATCTCCCCCTTTTTGATGATGACAAACTATGTAAACTATAACTCATAATAAAATGTATAAGTTACTTGTTTACACTTCTTCTCCCCTTTTTGTCGAAGCAAAAAGGTGGACTCCTAGACGAGACTTCTACTACACTTCAATCCTTGAGATAGAATCTATAAGGTGAGCTTGCATCATCGTGAGTGAAGCCTTAACTATCGCCAATGCTCCCCCTTGGTGTATACTCCCCCTTGGTGTAGCTCAAAACTAGTTTTGGCTACCAAAGAATCGAGCGAAAAAAAAATAATCCTACAAAATAGAGTTAGTAGAAAAAGAATGCACATATACATAATGATGATGATAGATATATGCATGACACTTATTGGGGAACAAGATATGGATGTCTAAGGTATATGGACTAAGAGTATGACACATGCAATTATTGTTTTAAGAATAACACCCTAAATCCCCCTAAAAAATAACATGACCAATGCTTAAGACGTGACAATGATTAGGACCTAATACAGGGATTCGACCGACATATTTTGGCGAAAGATGCCAAAATGAAGATGAGAATGATACGTTCGTAGAATCAATGAGGAAGGATGAGCATGAATGGAAAAGGGAAGGTGATGACAAAGGGTTGGCAATGATGGTTTAGATTAATATACCGTTTGACAAAGGTGAATGATTGGGAATCATGGGATTTTTAGGTGTTTTGTTGGTTGACGGCCGAAGGTGGATATGTGAAATGAGGTGGTGATGACTCGATAACACTTGAAGCTTGGATATCTTCTTTGTGTTCTTCACTTGTTAGAAAGTGGAAAAGACGCATTTCGTAATAAATTCACTTGGATGAGGTGGTGATCACTCGATAACACTTGAAGCTTGGATATCTTCTTTGTGTTCTTCACTTGTTAGAAAGTGGAAAAGACGCATTTCGTAATGAAATTCACTTGGATGAGGTGGTGATGACACTTTTGGTGGTGGAGACAATTGCAATTGTGAGTTGGGATATCCATTGATGGATAGAGATGAAGATGTGGTGGAGGATGTTTTAGATGGTACGTAAGGTGTACTAGGATATGAAATTAGAGGTTGAGGTGATGGAGTTTTGAGGTAGAGATTGAGGTTTATTGTTTACGAGGTATGATATTGATTTTTGGTTTCTTTGAGGGCATGTAAATGGTGGATGACTCGAGATTGGTAGTATAAAGGATGACTCGGTTTTTCATTTCACATTGGTGGTGGAAAGTTTGACAAGGAAGAGGTTGATTGCGGGTAAATATGTTGGGCCAATGGAGGTGTATTCTTGGAAGTAAGAATGTTGGAGAGTTTGGTGGTGTGATGTGGGTTTAGGTTTAAGGTAGAAGGATATATGTAAGTGGTGTGATGTGGGTTTAGGTCTAAGGTAGAAGAATATATGTAAGTTGTGTGATGTGGGTTTAGGTTCATGCTCATCTGGATGTAAAGTGTAACAAAAAATAAAGACGAATCAACACGAAAGTGATAAGCTTGACAATGACATGAAAGATGAAGGATAGCATACAATGAACTTCATCCACGAAGTTATGTAGCTCTTCTCTAGTATTGCGAATGTTTAAAGAACAATCACAAAACGAGGTATGAGGTTTTCGTAAAGATGGTAGCGGAAACGGTGGACGAAAGATGTTTGACATCTATATTATAATAGAGTCATGATTTAAAGTTTTAGAGAAACAAAATAGACACGAACGATGAGTGACATTTTAATTTGCATTTCGCTAATTAAAAGTACTTAAACATTTCGGATGAAATAATTAAGTTGTCACACCTACTAAGAGAGGTATTAGACTAGTATCTAATTTTCTCTTGAAAAAATGAGTGGATTGTTTGGAGGGAGACAAGATGATGAATAAGGAAGTGAGTATGTATGGAGACACTAGGACATGTAAGACAACTTTGAGACTATTATGACCTATCGGATCGTGACACTAAGGTTCTCATGAAACAAGGGTATAAATTCTAAAGACAAGAAATGTATACCTAGATGAATGAGACATGTAGGATTAAGCATGTAAAGCCATTTAAGCATATATCAACACAATAGTCAAACTTTTATAATAAACATGCATTCAATAACTAAGCAAATAATTATGAATCACACATAGGAGCAAATAAACATCTTGAAATTACATATATGCGAGATGCCATAAATTTAGGAATGAAAGACTATAGTGAAAAACAAAGTTCATAAATGTAAACTAGCGTTAGTTATATTTAGGAAAAACAATTTAATCAAGTTGGAGAATGAGTATGAGACCATTACTAGTAGTGCTCAATTCAGGCTAAACACGACCATTTTTACGAGTTACACACACCCAACTTCTCACATAGAAGCAATTCAACCGTTAGGTTAAATTGAATTTCTAGTCAATAGATTCTCCAGTAGTCATTCTCTTTTTAGAAGAAATTGAGTTCCTAAATTTACCTAACGAAGGGTACCAAATATGAAGTTTGCTTGATTCACTAATACTTGGCTTAATGTGACTCAAACATCATGTTTTTATGAAGGTAAATCTAGATGATGTATTTTACTCAGGATCTCAATGGCGATGTGTTTAATGTTTAGATAAGAGTAAACAAAATGTTTTAATCTTTTGTTCATGATTTACCGGTTGTTTGATTTTGATGGCATATTACTAGATTTAACAAATGTGCTTGATTTAAGAATGCTTCTTAGAATATCTTGTGAAATGTATCTCATTAATATTATTTATCTTAAGTGAGTTTGTGATTCTCAAATGATATTAAAACAAGACACTTTAATATTCTTAAACAAATATTATTTTCTATGATTTTTGCCAATGTTATATACCATAATTTAACTAGTATTTGAAAAAATGAATTTTACTTGTTTATGCATTTTGAAAAGTTATTTTTCAACTCTAATAACTTATATTATTTCAAAAAGATTATCTTGTAACACAACATTCATGCTACAAGAAAATGAAATACATAGAATATATAGTGTGTATTATTCTTAAATATGTATTTTAGCTTGGAGTGATGATTTTAAGTAGTGTGAGTAAAGTTTACATATGTTGTTAGTTTGCTCATGTTTGGTTTTTCGGATATGACACATTTATCCATTGCATTGAAATGTAAATTGCTTGAATATTTCGGACGAAACATCCAAGTTGTCAATCTTACTACATTGTGTATTTTATTCATATATTTGCTAAATATTTGGAACAAAACTATTGAACAAGTAGACTCAATATGACATCATATTCACAAGTGCGAGTTATGATCTGATGCATATTCTTATCGTCTTGGAAAAGGATTTTGTTATTTTCATATCAATCGAGTGTGATTGAGTAAGTAGATTCAAGACTATATCATTTGTTGTAATTTGATATAATCTTGAAACTAAACAAATAACAATCCAATTTCTTGTCCACACTCAAAAACATATCAATTAAATTTGATAAACATATCAACCATAATTTGAATAATGAATTGATATAATATCAAGATCTTTCTTGACCCTCACGAACACTCATTGAAAAAAGATAGACATTTTGATAGTGTGTTCCATTAATCCTAAGATTATTTATGAGTGAGGTTAGTGAGTGATTGAAAGTTGACTTATTCTTACATGATTGTTATATGTATTGTTTATGTGAAAAACTATTCGTTGTTACGTATAATGAACACACTTAAATTTTGAAAATACTTTTTCTTTTATATAACTACTAATGTTTTAAAATGATTCAATTTCTCTTATTTAAACAACCTGAGGTAAAACAAGGTAATTTGTTAAAAATATTTAAGTGTGTTGCTGAGAATAGATTAAATTGTTTGAAATATTTAGGTGACTAGATTTAACTCATTTACAAAATGTTTGAGTAGCATTAAGCCATATATACCTATATGTAGTGCAAGCATATTATAACAATCCTAACGCAAGAAATCTAGCATAAGATCTAGTTAAGTATAAACCGGAAAGCTAGCTATAAACTAATAGGGCACATATGCTTAGATATACAATTAGCTAAACTTCAAATAGCAACAATAATCTAATATATTCAATTAAGAAAATAAAATCACAAAGAAGTTCACATAACACATAAAACACTTGTCGTCGTTTTGTGTATTATATATAATAATGTTTACATAGCTCGATTTTATTTGAAAGAAAATAGTTTCCTCCCCATTTTAAAGATCAATATTTTAAAAGTATAAATACTTAAATTTTCAAAGATATACCAACTAGGAATGCCCGAATTGAAGGAAAATGTAAAATACAAGTTTTATGTTAAAACGAGACATAAATTTTTTGACCACCATGTAGTATTTTGCCTTTCTGACAAATTTAACTTTGAAATAATTATTTTTAAGTATTTTGAAATGAAAGTAGACTCAATTACCTTTAAAACGCTGGGTGGCACGACTTCTATGGACTTATGGTTAATTTTATATGATTTTTCAAAGTTTCTAAAAAACTGCCAAACAAATAGGCGGACCCCTTAAATATTTAAGGGGGCCGCCCAGTATTTAAGGGGGCCGCCCAGACAAATAAGGTGGCCGCCCATCTGGTACTCAAAAATGCATTTTTTTGTCAAAAATTATTTTCTAACTTTGCGGAAAGGTGTGAAACTTTCTGAGTTTAATACCGAACATATACTCCCTCCGTCCCAAATTATAAGTCCACTTTCATATTTCACAAAGTTTAAGCCAAATGGGGCCTTTACAATACTAACCAATAAAAATTCAATTTCACCCACTTACAAACATTTTGATTAGTTGAAATCAAAAGTGGACATTATTTTTGGGACAACAAAAACTAGCAAAGTGGACTTATATTATGGGACGGAGGGAGTAACACTTATTTTAAGCATAATTTTATTTCGAGCTACTATAATTAGTGTATATAACATCAAAACTAATACAAGTTAATCAACAAAACACTTTTCATATTTAATCCTCCTTAATGAGTAATTTGATACATGGAGCATACTCAATTTTTAAAACCATTTATTTTGAAAATTAGAGCTACGTGGCTCTGATACCAATTGTGGAAAATCTTCAATTAGAGTTTATTATGAAAACAATATATAATCAATATGATCAATTATATATGTGTGCTTTTGAGTTTGTTTTCAAAACTTAGTTTTATGAATAGAGCTTTGGTTGATCTTTATGTGAATATGTTTTCCTTTTAAAATCTTAAAACGCTTTGTATCAAATTATCGATTAAGTTAAACTCAACATGAGAAATGTGAATAATGCATCTAACTCCATTAGACCATATCATATAATTATTCTTCCAATAATAATATTAACTTCAATCTATCACACAATCAACATCAAAACAATATAAGCAACAATCAACACATATTTGCAAGCATAGATATAAAGCTATAAATGCAAGAATAAATGAAAAGAGATAAGAGAAAGGAAATGCAAACCGGACACGATGATTTATAGTGATTCGGCTACAAGGACACCTTCCTTGCCCTACTCCACTCCCCGAGTCACCTACTCGAGAGTTTTCTTCACTACTCAACAAGCTCCCTTTTGGCGGAGAAAACCGTACACAACTTTTGCTTACACCAATTAACGACACTAAGCTAAATGTCGGGTTCTAATAGTAGCTAGAACCAATCTCACGACACGACTTCGATCACTACACAACTTCTACATGACTTCACGACTTCTTCACGACTTCACAACTTCACGACTTCTTCACTACTTCACAACTTCTTCTATACTCCACTACTTATTCACACACCTACATCTTCACAACTAAATGACTTCTCCACACTACTACTTCTTCCCACTACTTCTTACTCACTCATTGACTCACTACTAAGTAAGATCATCTTGATCTACTTATTACATATACATACATAACTCACAACTTCACATCAACACTAACTAGAATCTAATATATCTTTAGCTTTATGACAGGGAGGATTCTTCTCTTGCACTTTGAGTGGTGAAGGATTGGATCACTTGAAAACAAAGACTTATAATCTTATGATCAAAGGATTTAGAAAGATGTTTGGAAAGGATTAAGACTGAAAATTTTAGTGCAAAAGGTCAGGAAAAATACCAGGTTTGAGAGGGTATTTATAGGCAAAAGTTTCTGACAAGAGGAGCGTGCCAGCCCCCTTAAATAGATGTCGGCCCCCTTAAAATTAAGGGGGCCGCCCACCTGTAACGGGCAGTTTTCTTGTCTTTTTCTGGGGAAAGTTTATTTGGTGAAAAACTAACTGATTTTGGTTAAAAATTTGAATTCATATATTTATTATGAATAAAACATTTTCCTTTATTAGCAAAAATGTTTTTCAAAGAAATATAAAGTGTTTATATAATTTTATAAACTTTTTAATGTTTAAATAAAAATTCCTTTGATCATAAAATGTATTAGACAATTGTTTATACATACCTTAAGGGATTGTTGAAGCATACTTGTGTTGAGATGTTGATGTAAGAATGCATAGAAGATTTGTGATCACAAGTAACTTAAGCACTTTACGTTATGTGTTGTAACTTACATCTTTGTCATCATCAAAACATGAAGAGGATGTTTAGATTAAATATCGTAATATTTATGCCAACAGATCCTTCTTAAATGTCCAATTTTTGACACTTGAAACATTTTACTTTACTCAAATCCCTCTCACTTGTATAATTATTTGAGTTTCCTTTGTGATTTGAGTTCCCTGCTTGTGAGTTGTTTCTGTTTCTATTATTCTGCCAGTTTCCTCGTGAATAATTTGATCTACCTCTGCGTTTGCTAAATCGCTTTCCTTTTCCCGAGTGCTCGCCATATGCGAATAGTAAGTTCTCCTGGCTTTCAACTTGTCCTCCCTTTCGGTGCTTTATCCTTTCCTCAAACGCCTTGAGTTTCCAGGGATCTCATCTAGGGTGATGTCGTCTAGATCACTTGTTTGTTCTATAGATGCTACTATCTGAATGAATCTATCTGGTGTGGAATCTAATAGTTTTCTAACTAAAAGTGATTCATCTAATGTTTTCCCTAGTTCCTTTACTTTTGTGGCGTATCCGTTTAGTTTATCCGCAAATGCATCCACCGTCTTATCTTCTTTCATCTGAAGTGAGTTAAACCCAATCATCAATGATTGTCACCGTACTTGCCGCACCCTTTCTTCTCCAACATGTCTTTTCCTTAATGATTCCCATAATTCCTTAGCCGTTTTACAACCCGCTACTTGTAAAATCACATCTTCGGTCAATGCTTGATATAACAAGGCCGCCGTTGCCTTGTCCTTCTTATCATCTACTTGCATGTTTTCCTTAGGTTCTATTGTTTCCCATAAACCATGTGCATCTAGTATAACCTTTGTTAGGAATACGTTTTATATATAGAAGACTCGGTCACCCCGAGTATTGTTTAGCATTATGTAGCTCGTAGTATTTATCTTATTAGTTAGTAATTAGTATAGTTTAAGTAACACCGTGGAGGATGGACGGGTCTTTACCCACTGTACACCCGATCCACAGCTCGTAGGGGAGCGTTATATTGTAACTATAAATACCCCTTCCCTTGTGTGGGAAGGGTTGGAACTTCTCATTAGTTTAATATTCTCTCTCTTTTTCTCTCTAAAACTCTTCTACTAATCCTCTACTATTCTTTCTTATATTTGAACCAAACTACAAATACCATACATGTTATAATTATGTGTATCCTATAATTGGTATCAAGAGCCAAGGTTAGATCTTAGGGATAGTTTGCTCTCGAATTTTCAGTTTGGTTCTTATGTTCTATTTTGGGCTCGACTTGGTTTTTCTTGTCTTCTTTGTGTCATAAATTTTGTTAAAGCTGGTTGAATATAATCTTTGTCAAAACTGAGCTTTTGAAGATAATATTGTCAAAACTGGTTAGAAGATTACTTTTGTTAAAAGTGAGTTTTTGGAGATATTGTTGAAAGGTTCTTAGTAGCGTTTATGTATTTCAGTGGGTTTCTTTTAGCGTTTAGTGGTTTATTGAGTGATGGGTTGGCGTTTTCTTCTATAAAAATGGTAAAAGACAAAAAATAAAGATACTGACAGCTTTGTAATTTTTTTGTCTAGCGCTTAGTTCCAAAAATAGCGGTTAGCTCTTTTTAGAGTTTACCCATCTTTGCGACTTCCAGTTAGCGTTTAGCTCAATATAGCGGTTTGCTCAATTTTAGCGGTTACCTTTACCAGCGTTTACCTCTGCTACAGCGATTAACTCTTTCTCCAGCTAGCGATTAGCTATGAATCATGTTAGCGGTTAGCTTGGTCTTGTTGGTAGCGGTTAGCCCAGCCACAAAGTTAGCGATTAGTGTGAAATGAAACCTGAAAGCATTTACATACTCTAATCCCATCTTCATCACAGTTAACATAGCAAAAAGATCTCAATTATGTTCTTTCTTCGATTCCAATCTGATAAGATT
Organism: Artemisia annua; assembly: GCA_014162995.1. Taxonomy (NCBI): domain Eukaryota; kingdom Viridiplantae; phylum Streptophyta; class Magnoliopsida; order Asterales; family Asteraceae; genus Artemisia; species Artemisia annua. Next base: position 169,259 of record LBNU01020849.1, on the reverse strand, counting down.
TTCTCGTGAAAAGAACTAACACAACTCTTCATAGATCTTGTGAAGAAAACTTCATCTCAATATTCGAATATCAAAAGAAAGAACGAAACAAGTGTGCTTCACTCCTCTATTCATTCGGTTTTAAAGATAACGAAAACAAATTAAAGGAAAAAGTATAATTCATAGATCTCAGATTATCTCATTTTGCATTCAAGGATTCGTCCATAGACTCAACCAAATGAGACATATCATCAATGATCTTGTTGAAGCATAAACTTCTTTAATGTTCGAACTATTAAAGAAAGAAGAAAACAATTGCTATTTCATCCTTCTCTTGGATCGGCCATAAAAGAATCGACAAAAATCTAAGGGACTCGAGATCTCAGTTATAGTTCACTTGCATATCAAACCTTTAATAGATTTTGTCGTGTGTGAACTGGGTTACATCACGGATCTCTCACAGCCAACATAAAACCAAAGAAAAAAGTTAACCAACAACAACCACTGCCCGTAACCATACCCTCACCCCCACTCTTCAATTCATAAACAACTATATCATTTACGTCAAAACTACAAACAAAAAGAAAACGTATAACATCTCAGTCCATCTCATTGTGGAAACAATGTCGTTCAAAGAACAAAACCACGAGAGACATCTCATCAAAGATCTTGTTGAAGATTAATCTTGTTTTAATTTCCGAAAACATTAAAGAAATCGAACAAAACATAATTCGTTTCATCCTTTCTTTGATTTCGGGTCAAAACAAACAATAAAAAAGTACCTTGTATGTCGTTGTGGTGATGACGAAATTAAAAGGGACGATTCAGTTGTTGTAGTTTTCGTTGATTTAAAAGGGATACTTGGATTAGATTTGGTTGGTGTCTGCTTCTTTGATCAATATGAACGTGACTGCGTTTTTTTGTGATAGAGTGATTAGGGTAAAATGTGTGGTTAGTGAGTGTTAAATACCAAAAATTTAGGGCATGATTAATGGACTTGGGCTGCGTGGATTATCTGTCTAACTTGGGCCGAAGGTTGTAAGTGTATTACTGGACTTAGACAATGCAAGCCTATTGATTTTGTTAAACTAGGATTGGACTTTGCTTCCGTAATTTTAAGAATTACTTTACCCTCAAAGTTTTTGGTATATTAGTTCGTGTGGACTAATATTGGTGACTGTGAGTTGGTGTAATATTTTTTGGTCACGGTTTTCGATTGTGCTTCAAGAATCCAAGAGTGATTATTTGCTGGGGTAGTGATATTTTCGGGCTTATTGGAGATAACTATGGGGCTTATTCGAATTTCAAAACTCGAACGTTGTCTGAATTTTACTGAGAATTGTCTACTTCATCACTTAAACCCATTTCAACCGAACCTAACATAAAAAATCACTGATCATTAAACCAATCTACTAGTTGTCATAGCACTTTCATGCAATCATCATTTCACGGTTTCTTCTTGATTTTGTAAAATCACGCGAAAGAATCTATTTATCGGTTTAAATCATAGAATTGTAAAATCCCGTGCACGTTCACAATCATGTCTACTAATTCAGATTCTGTCATCTCTAAGATACTCAAACTGTACGACGTGATTGATGAACATAAGATTTCCAACATAGTACAACAGACTACTGGTTTTGAATCTGAAACTACTAAAATGGAATCTTTGTGCTCTAACTCACATGAGAGAGAAGTGCAACAGCCACAACAAGTGCTTCACGATGCAAAGGATAGTTGCATTGAACCTTTTCTACAACTTCATTCACACCTCACGGTACTTTTAGAGGGAACTGGATTCAAGATGGGATTCGAACGTGCATTTGCAACACTCTTTGGTCAAGATGTTCAGACTTTCACTGAACAATGATTCTTAACTTAGATCAGTTACAACAACAACTTGACCAAGGGAAATCTTCTAAAATTAGATCCATGATTGCCCTTTCTGTGATCAACAAACAACTCCAAGTGTTCATCGATTCGAAACTCACTGTGGATTATGACTACGATAGTCAGATGACGAAAAAGTGTTTTACTGATCACACGGGAATTAAGGTTAACACGTTCAAAGATACACTCATCCAACTCATGGGTAATGTGAAGATGTTCATTGTGGAAAGAGCACAGCACAAACTTATGTACGACGACAAGGTAAAGACATCTCGGGTGAACTCATGTGATGGTATTGTTGATTCGGGTAAAGCATCGGATGTTGGGTCAGTTGTCACTGAATGCAAAGGATCAAAGACTGATAAGCTTGAAACTACCAGCGGTCCAGTGAATCTTGATACACATGATATGGATGCTGCTTTCAGATCGGTAAAAGAACATGTGTCATGTGCTGAGGTACCCTTAATTGATCAACATCATGTACTCTCTAATGAACAGCAGCATACTGACCAAATTAAGCCCACTTATGACACAAATTTGTTGGAAAAGACTGATGGCAATACCATTTTTAGTTCAACAAATATAAGTCATAAAGGGGGAGAAAGTGATCAGGATGCTGAACAAAGTGATGAGTCAAGTTCTTTGTTTACGGCTGAGCCTTTCAAATCAAATGATATGGTTGATAAAGAAATGTTTAATGAACTTTCAAACAGATTTCTACAACTTGAAAAACATTGTATTTCTCTTGAAATCGCAATGCAACAAAAGGAAGAAAGTTTTCAAACTAACCAACCATGTAAAAATCCGGAACTTCCTGACTTCCGAGAATTCTTTTTGATAAATGATTTGAAAGCTCAACTAGAAACTAAAAACTTGACAATCAACAACCTGAAAAAACGCATTATTGAGTTCTGTGATATGTGCGATGTTATTGAATTGGATAAAGTTAAGGCTAAACATGACTGCGATGTTATTGAATTGGAACATAATGTGGCTAAATTACTTGATGAAAATGCGACTTTGAAAATTCATTGCAAAGAACGGTGTGATTCAATCAAAGACATAAAAACTAAGAATATTGAGCAAACAACCTCTTTGATTACCAAAAATGATGAATTCAAAGTTCAACTTCAGAACAAGGGTTTCACAATTACAGCAGTAAAGAACGAGCTAAGAAAAGCAACAGGGAATAGTGTGAACACTAAGTTTGTAAAACCATCAATCTTGGGGAAACCAGTTTTACCATCGAATAGAAACCAATCAGTTGTTAGACAACTGACTGCGTTTAGATCTGAACGACCAAAATTTTCAAAAACTCGGTTTGCCTCCCAAGTTGATGCGGAACAAGTTTTGTCAAAACCAGTCACTCCACATTATTTGCCTAAGATAATTGCTTCTAGTTCTGTTATGCCTCAACAAGTAGCTACCCCTACACCAAGCTTCTCTAGGTTTAGTTCGATAAAAGTGTCGAAACCTAGCATTAAGGTTCAAAAGACTTATGATATAAATGACTTGTACAAGAACTATGATCTAGAAAAGGCTAGGAAAAAGGCACTACTTCATAAGGATGGAATCTTAGGTTCACAACCTCTTACGATCCCTCCTAAGTTATTGAGGAACACTGCTAAGGTTCAACCTGTTAAGTCTACGATTTACAGTAAGTCATCCACAATGCATAAGAAGCAAAACAAACCTAAAATCTCTCCTAGGCGGATACAAACTGCTAAATCTTTGGAGACTAGAAATATCGATAAGCCTTCCACTATGCATAAGAAGCTTAGTAATCCTAGACCTTGCCATAAGTGGATCCCAACTGGTAGAATTTTTAAGTACATTGGACTTAAGTGGATACCTGCTGGAAAGGTGCTTACTGATGGCAATGCCATGGTTGACCGTGAAACCCCCAAGGGTTTGGATACTGTTGTCACTAACATATATATATATATATGCAATCAAGTCTGTGATGTTAGTTCAGGTAGTCCTTACTCAGTTACAGGTACATCAATCATTCACTACATGAGAAGACTCAAAATCTGGAGGCCTAAAGCAAGCATGTCTCCGGCTTCAGGAGGTCTGGAATGTCAATGTTGATGTATGTGTACTATGACGTCTGTTCACATCAGTTCAGGCCTCGCACTTCATCATTATGACGTCTGTTCACATCAGTTCAGGCCTCGCTGTTCTACATTATGATGTTTGAACACCGCAGTTCAAGCCTCGGTCCTCTCTGTCAACATTATGACGTCTGCTGACAACACTTCAGGCCCCGTTCATCAAAGGAAAGAAATGTGTATGATTCAGTGCGCCTTATCTTCAAAAGAAGAGTAATCTTCTTGTCTTTGACCATTCTCTACAACATGCTTCATGCTCTCTCCATGTTCATTCAGTCATCAAGTGGATTTACTTATCTTTGATCATATTCTCATTCACTTGTTCAATCAAAAATGGCAACCTCGTTTGCAATTTTTGAGGGGGAGAAGGATGAATAAAATACATAATTGATTGTATTCTTATTCACATGCTCAATCAAAAATGGCAATCTTGTATGCAATTTTTGAGGGGGAGAAGTGTGAATAAACTTCATGATTGATTGATGTTTGAAGAATGGTCATGCTTCACGGTGTTGATGATGACTCTCATGATTTCGAAGATGCACACTTGAGTAATGATCCGTTACTTGAATAAGGTAGCTGCACACGAAAAAGTTGGTTGACATACGAAAACTTATGAAATGTGGTCTTCAAAACTGGCAGAGCAAATGATATTGAACTCGATGAACTGATCAAGGCAACTTATGATAAGTTGTAACTTCCCTCAACCACTTTCGAGTCCGGTTAATCAACCCGGGAAGGAAGGAGGAACTAGCGGTACCCAACCCAATCTGGTCATTCAAATCATTAAGGTTGGACCCATTACTACTGTTTTCTCTTCAGATCTGGTTAATCAACCCGGTAATGAAGAGGAAAAGGATGAGCAAGGGAATGTAATCATGACAAAGATCATTGAGAATGAAGAAGCTACTGAGCAAGTCACCGACATGGACGTGAATCTTTTTCGTCACGGGTTGTTATTTCTCCAATGTGCACTCTAGATATCGACCACAAGAACATGAATGAAAATGTTGGCTAATATGTCAAAACGGCTATGAATGTGGACATGGAATGTCAAGTGATCACGGAGTTTATTTGGTATTATTTATTTGAGGTTGAAGTGAAATTTCACGGGTGCGTGTACTTAGTATCTAAAGATATCAGGTTTGGTTTGATTCTTTGAGATCCTTGTTCGAGCTTTTAACCTTTGCAATGACGAAGACTTGGATGTCTAGTTATTTGGGTAATTCTTCATTTATATTACCACAAAATAACTATCACTTTAAGTGTCACACATAGTTGTCGATATTCAAGAGGTGATGTACATCTTATATTTGATGGTTGGTTGGTTGAAGAGTATAGAGTACTTAGGGATTCAAAGTTGCACGAACTCTCTACACCACTCTTAGTCACACATTAGCACAAGTATAAGTCACAAGTTCGGGTTAGTTTACTCCACTCTCAAGTTCATTATATCGGATTTTCTCCATCATCGGTCACTTCAAATAGCCTACATAAGGGTTGGTAATGATAGTCATTAGAGTGTTTTTGAAGCAATTGATTCTCACATAATACTTCCGAGCCAATATTGTTCTTCTCTCATGATTTCAAGTGTAATGTGATGCTGATTCTGAGGTATCAAATCCAGCAAGGGGGAAGGAGACATACATCTGACCGCTCAACGAGTACACGTGATGAACTTTATACTTCTTAACTGAAAATATTCCGGGAAGACAAATGTCACAACCGCAGAGACAATCAGTGTCTTAACTCGTTTTCTGGTGTATTATTCCATCGTCTTGGGGGGAGCGGTCTCTTGATAACTTGTGGTACGTGTTACTTCGGCTTTTAGCGGGAAGAAATGTGAGAAGAATATTTGGAGTGTGAGATGATATTGCTTATTGATATCTTCATGCGAGCTGATATAATTTATGATAAAGTGCTTTTGGTTAATGCCTCATGTACACATTGTTATGCTGACTCCAATGAGTTCGCAACCATCATGGGAGAGATATGTGTACATCAGGGACGCACAACAGGTTCACGTGATCGAGCTTAATCATTCATTTCAGAGTGGATATCCGTAGAGATGATCAGTGCTTCAAACTGTTACTTTGGTGTCATTGTTTCTTCTTGTATTGGGTACATGTGTACAATATGGATTAAGTTGTTACACGTAAGATAACTGGAAAGCATGCGGTGAAATGAAGATGTTGATATCTTGTTTCCCTAAATAGATAAATTGCTCAAAACCGCAGAGTAATGTGAACATCTGGGACGCACAACAGGGTCATGAGATCGGGCTCAATTTGCTATTCCAGGATTGATTAATTTGAGAGATGATATGTGTTTCACCTTGTTTCTTCGGTGCAATCGTTTTCTTCGGGTCTTTGAACTTCATATAATGAGGCTTTTTGCATCACTTCAAATACTTGGAGAAGTGGTCTCATGAAGATGATTGTCGGTGTGGGGGAAGCTACCAAAGCTTCACTTTGAGGAGGCTAAAATTCAACGATTTGGTGGTGCCTTGCGATTAACTCAGTTGTGAGATTCAAGTGATTTGTTATCAACCTGTGTTTGGTGAATTGTTGTGACTTAAGTCGTTTCGATTAGTCTGATTATAATTTGACGTTGTGAGTTAATCTTTACGACTTGACTTATTACGATCGGATCTATTGTAACTTGACTTGTCGCGACTTGACACTTAGTGCTAATTGTGACTTATCCAAGATCTCACTCTAAGTCTAACTCGCATATTTCATCTTTCGGTTTCTTTTGTTGACATTAGTAAAATCCCAGGAAAGAATCGATCTCTCGGTTTAAGTCACAAGAGTAGTAAAATCCCGTTTAAGATTACATCATGGCAACCACAAGTTCAGACGATTATTCGTGAGCCTCGAAAGCTTTGGTGGTAAAAGTTTAAGAGATGTTGACTACTGATTCCTACACGTGCAGAACGATATTCTCACTTTGGTATTCACATCATCATCTTCTTAAATTGAATAATTTATCTTGCACATATCTTAAACCATAATTTTTTTTTTGTAAAGATATTTTTCAAAACAAAAATAAAATATATACAAAATTTAAAAAAAAAAAAAAAAAAAAAAAAAAAAAAAAAAAAAAAAAAAAAAAAAACAAAAAAAAAAA
>LBNU01020849.1:141419-161801 GCA_014162995.1 Artemisia annua | reverse complement strand
TCTTTGCTGCTATTACTAGGTCGTTCTGCTGAACAATATCCATGCATTATGATGCTTGCATGCGTGCAAAGTCACAAAATCATAATCCTAAACCATGATAAGACTCGGAAAATTTCGAGTGAAAGAATGAATTAATCTGTGATCTTGTGTGATTATTTGTGAACTCTGTGCACTTTGGTTGATTTAGAATGAGGTGTTGATTCATATGTATGCTTGTTTGTGCATGATGCATTTTTCCTGTGAGCATGTACATGTCATTTAAGGTCAAGATATGTTTCATCAAAATTTCAACTATTATCAAAATGGTTATTATGAAACATACTTTGAGAAGGATTAAATGTGTCAAAAGGACATACTTGAAACTGGATTTAAATAATGTGAAACATGTTTCTCAAACTCTATACTGTCGTCTTACACCAGTAAAGCAATTGTGGAGACCAAAGCGAAGTCGTTCAAATTCTTTCAAATTTTCAAAATCTAAAATGCTTTCGATGCATTATAAGAATGACTTTGCCTTCGTAATCTCAAATGTCGGAAGATTTCCACTTATTACAAAAAACAAATCTTCAAAAAGAACCCATGTGTTTCAACTTTAGAGGGAGATCTTCTTTTTCAGATTTTAAAACTCCGAGAGAAACACCGGGTTTCTCAATCAACTTTTCAACGGAAAAAGAGTTTTAAATCTCCATGGATTCCACGAGTGTTATTTCGAAATGAAACACCAGTTTTCAGTCCTCGTTGGAACTCAATGTCAGGAAAGTGCATCGCTAAACCATTCTTTAAAACCAAGCGTGCACTCCATTCTGTACATATTTTTCTTTTCAAAAAATTGTAAATAGAAAAATATAAAATCTTCAAAAATCATAAAAATCAGAAAAATAGAAAATTCCAAAAATAGTTTTTCAAGGCATGTCTTTTGGCATCGATAACATTTACAGACCTAGAAATGTCATTCAATAATGACACGGATCTTTAAATGAAGTTCGAACAAAAGTTCAAAATGTTTTCAAAACATGCCTAAAATGGCTTGCAGTTATTTCAGGAAAGTGCATCGCTAAACCATTCTTTAAAACCAAGAGTGCACTCCATTCTGTACATATTTTTCTATTCAAAAAATTGTAAATAGAAAAATATAAAATCTTCAAAAATCATAAAAATCAGAAAAATAGAAAATTCCAAAAATAGTTTTTCAAGGCATGTCTTTTGGCATCGATAACATTTACGGACCTAGAAATGTCATTCAATAATGACACGGATCTTTAAATGAAGTTCGAACAGAAGTTCAAAATGTTTTCAAAACATGCCTAAAATGGCTTGCAGTTATTTCAGACTGTAACCCGTTCGTAAAATTATAGCTTGCTATTACTTCAGATAGTAACCCGTACTTCTAAATGGGGAAAACACGTCGCCAAAAAGACGGTTGTTCCTCTTACTGGGTGAAGTTCACATGGGCATGGATTACTTTATATCCATGTTTCTTCGAAATTATGTACGTTTCAGTGCATCATTTCTCGAAAAAGAAGAGAAGTCTTCTTTCATCCCAAAATCTCTCTCATCTACGATTCTTCAAGAGAGTTTTTGTGGTTTACAAGGTGGCTATTGGACTTAAATTTTCACAAATACTTGCCGCTCAATGTAATGACTATAGCTCTTTAAATAGAAAATGGGTCATTAATTGAGGGAGANATTTCAAAATGAAACACCAGTTTTCAGTCCTCGTTGGAACTCAATGTCAGGAAAGTGCATTGCTAAACCATTCTTTAAAACCAAGCGTGCACTCCGTTCTGTACATATTTTTCTTTTCAAAAAATTGTAAATAGAAAAATATAAAATCTTCAAAAATCATAAAAATCAGAAAAATAGAAAATTCGAAAAATAGTTTTTCAAGGCATGTCTTTTGGCATCGATAACATTTACGGACCTAGAAATGTCATTCAATAATAACACGGATCTTTAAATGAAGTTCGAACAGAAGTTCAAAATGTTTTCAAAACATGCCTAAAATGGCTTGCAGTTATTTCAGGAAAGTGCATCGCTAAACCATTCTTTAAAACCAAGCGTGCACTCCATTCTGTACATATTTTTATTTTCAAAAAATTGTAAATAGGAAAATATAAAATCTTCAAAAATCATAAAAATCAGAAAAATAGAAAATTCCAAAAATAGTTTTTCAAGGCATGTCTTTTGGCATCGATAACATTTACGGACCTAGAAATGTCATTCAATAATGACACGGATCTTTAAATGAAGTTCGAACAGAAGTTCAAAATGTTTTCAAAACATGCCTAAAATGGCTTGCAGTTATTTCAGACTGTAACCCGTTCGTAAAATTATAGCTTGCTATTACTTCAGATAGTAACCCGTACCTCTAAATGGGGAAAACACGTCGCCAAAAAGACGGTTGTTCCTATTACTGGGTGAAGTTCACATGGGCATGGATTACTTTATATCCATGTTTCTTCGAAATTATGTACGTTTCAGTGCATCATTTCTCGAAAAAGAAGAGAAGTCTTCTTTCATCCCAAAATCTCTCTCATCTATGATTCTTCAAGAGAGTTTTTGTGGTTTACAAGGTGGCTATTGGACTTAAATTTTCACAAATACTTGCCGCTCAATGTAATGACTACAGCTCTCTAAATAGAAAACGGGTCATTAATTGAGGGGGAGCGTATTTACTCAAAATTTCTGCACCTTTCTAAACTTTGTGCACCAGCAGCAGTGAATAAGCGTCTCATAATCAGTACATGTTAAAAATCTGACCACATTTTCTCCCATGCTCCTAAACTTATTTAAATCAATTAGGATCACAAAATCTCAAATGATTTGAAATTTTTTGATCGGGGGAGAGAATGTGATTTAAATATGAAATCTGAGAAAATGTGATGTTTTGGACTTAAAAATAGATATATGCTCCCCAATATGTGCTAAACTTTTTTGATGTAACAGTGCACACATTGAGGGGGAGCAAATTGGCTTGTGGTGATTAATTTTTTTTTGGCATCTTATGTGAGCGTGACTCAGATTTGACTCATGAATTGACGAAACAAAAACTGTCATCAATCGAAAGGACTTGTCCTGGCCGGGTAATAATTTCAAGCTGGTCTAACCAGTGATGTAAGCGTGTCTTGAAGAGGTCTTATCTGAGTAGAGCGTACCATTTCGAGAAGCTCTTTTTAGATGTATACTTTGACGGGTCTAACCTCCTTACTAAGGAATGTTAACAACTTCAAGTTAGTTACTAGGGCTAATTGTCACCTAAAAGCTGATAATGGATCCCTTTAACTAAGCAACGTAAACGTGTCCCTCGGGTTTATGTCTATTAAGAATGGATCAATTCAAAAAGTGCAACTCACCCCGACATGTGCAAATTTCTATCAAATACCTATGAGCATATGTTAAGGGGGAGCATTTGAAAATCATAAAACTCTCAAGGTGTTAGCAAAAATGTGTTTCTTAATCATAAACACCTTGAGAGAATTTTCAATGATTTGGTTAAATGGCGATGGTGGAAAGATTCCAAAATACCGACCACTTTACTTTAATGCATGGAGTTATAAGGATGGTAAGGTTAGGTATGAGTTCCCATGATCCACCAGAACCGGAGGGATCTTCCCAGGGACAATCCAATAGATAGAATAGAAGTCCTTAGGATTGATTGAAAAAAGGAGAAAAATGAGAAAAGGAAGAGTGCCGACTGAGATAGAGCTAGGACTGGAACAAACCCAACAAGGTTCTAGTGATGAAGTCTCAGTAAGCACTGAAGGGGTTGAAGAATTAAAAAGAAACGAAAAAGAGAAAGGGTGAAAAGAAATAGCCCTCCCATTATTCAACCTTAGGGCAGAAACCCGGTTCAACTCATATGCTACTGGTTGTTACTAAGGTAACACCGGTATTAAAGAAAAGACATCATGGACCCAGTGACGCACTACACTAAACCTTCTAACCACTCAAGTTCTCTTAAAAGAGCTTGTTTCATTCTCACGGGGAACCGGTGTAATCTATCAACTTACCTCTTAGAGATGGTTGATACTGAAGCAGGAAACCTCTCCCTAGTCTCCGCATAGGATAACCAAATTGCACTTATTGAGTCTAGAGCCACGAGATGCATCAAAAGATCTCATAGGAACACTTAATACTTCTATACTGGTCGTTCAACATTAAGGACACCAGTTGTAATATTTTGAGTCCTTCGCAGATCTTAGCAATCTGCCAAGAAAACTTATGAGGGAATATACATATGTATTTCCCAGTGATTGAGTAGAAACTCCTGCCAGGGTCAACATCAAACAGCCCTGAAAGCAGGTCGCTTCGGTAACTCCTTGTGGATTACGCTTAGTGTTCGCAGTGGTGTTCCAAACCGGTCTACAGTCGTGGGGTGATCTCCAGCGACTCACCTAATCGTTGATGTACTTCGATATGTCAGTGAAAGCCCTTTCGAGGGTATCCGATTGGGAACAGCCTTGGTAAGGATTAGAGAAAGTCTTCACACTATGCTGTTGACAATCTCGAAGTCCGAACCTATAAGTGCTGGTATGTTTATTACTAACCAATTTTCATGCAGCTTAACATACCAACCTTATCACTTTCACCACCATCACTCTAGCTCCACATGCTCATACCAACATCTAAAAGGAGTATTCAGAACTATACAACCATGGAGATGCACTCAACAAAGATGTATGAGCATGTTGGAAAGGCGTACACCCACCAGAAAAGATGTCAATCCGTCACCTCATGTTCACACTTCAACTTCAAATTCAAAGTAATCATGATCATTGAATGGGCTTCAACTATGCTTCCACAACTTTGATGCAGAAGATCCTGATCCTCAAAAGTGTGAGCATGCCAATACAAAGTCGTTCAAATCACATGGAAACGTTACTACTCAAAGATGACTTAAAGATACTCATTTGGATGAAGAACTCGAAGTAACGCCAAAGATCATCCAACACATTAAACAAGTCATCTAGAGTCCACTGCTGAAAGCACAAAGTTCATGACAATGAAGAATCAAAGGCTACGAGCTACAAAGATATCGACAAAGATTTAGATGCTAGAGTTCAAAGTTTAATTTCCGGGGTGACTTCTCTTAGGGGGAGACTGTTAGGAATACGTTTTTTATATAGAAGACTCGGTCACCCCAAGTATTGTTTAGCATTATGTAGCTCGTAGTATTGATCTTATTAGTTAGTAATTAGTATAGTTTAAGTAACACCGTGGAGGACGGACGGGTCTTTACGTACTGTACACCCGATCCACAGCTCGTAGGAGAGCGTTATATTGTAACTATAAATACCCTTTCCCTTGTGTGGGAAGGGTTGGAACTTCTCATTAATCTAATATTCTCTCTCTTTCTCTCTCTAAAACTCTTCTACTAATCCTCTACTATTCTTTCTTATATTTGAACCAAACTACAAATACCATACATGTTATAATTATGTGTATCCTACAACCTTAACTTGTATAGCCCAAACTGTATAGTTTGTGTTTTTCAACTTAGGGCATCGATGTGTTTGTCGTATCGTCACCAGCCATCTTAAAGGTGTTTATTATCTTCACCTTTTAGTGCGTATGGGAATTATTCTTCCTAGTATGGTATCTCTTCTAATATAGTAATATATATAGTTTCCGGGAATCCTAGTAATACGGGATCAATAATAGTTCTCGGGATTTCCTAATAGTACAAAATAATAATTCTATACTATTCTAACAAACTAGAAATCCAGAAAAAAAATAAACTTGTGACCTCGATGTTGTGTTCAACACAAATTTATTTCCTTGTCTCGCTAGTTAAAAATCGTTTACCAACGTTTGTTGTTATTCCCACATCGTTCCCTCTGTTTCTCCTTGCCTCGTTGCTTCCTTTGTTCCCAATCCGACTCGTACAAAACCAAACAGACCCTCGGCTTTTCTTTTTTGAATTGTGTTATTACTTCGAACCAGAAAACACCACGGTTTCCCTTGTACTTCTTGTTGTCGAATTGCTTTTACACCCAACGTGCCTTAAACAATTTACCACGACTTCCTTTTTCTTGTTTGCTACTTGTCGAATTCCTTCATTGAAACAATCAAAAAAAAACTTCACAGCCCCCTTTTGTTCTAGTTGTTGTCGAATTGTTTTTGTATTCGACAAGCCAAAACAAAATTTCTTTCTTTTCTTTTGTTATACCACACTAACACGTCGCTTTATTCCTTTCCTTGTGTGTTGTTTTAATCTTCTTCCTTTTGTTTCGAAATCAACAACCTTCCTACACACAAACTGTAACACCCCAACCTGACAAGGGTAAAGATGTCACAACAATGGTTTCATATCAGAACAGACATAACTAAACAAAAGCGGAAGTCTTACGCGTATGGCTTTAGTCAAGGATAACTATGGTCAAATCAGCACTCAGCTCTACTCTCAATCCCCAGATAAGCTATCTTGAATACCTGCCGCGGAGAAAAGAAAATGCGGCTGAGCTACAAAAGCTCAGTGAACGGATATAACAAAAGTAAACTGAAATAAATGATGAGGTACAATGATATAGTTTGGGAAGCATAATTAGTTATAACGGATAAATACAGAAATAAAATTGTATAGGTTAAATAAGGAATCTATACAGTCACCTGTATAAACAGATTCGAAATATACCATGAGCTCAGAAACATATCATATTCATATCGTATCACATAAGTTGTACAAGGAGTAGCTAGCTCCATTATACCGGAAATGAAAGGGGTGCATTGCACGTACAACCAGTCACTAAGCAGAAACATATCATATCATATCATAAAACAGATCTAGGATGCATCCATATGCCCCTGAAAATTAGTGCACATTCATATATAACGGAAGGGACGTGGCAGAACATTACTCTACTGCCCTAGAGTCATGCCATAGGTGCATCTATGACACGGACATGGAACCCCCATGCCTAGTGAAGCTCATGTAATAAAAGGGTCAAACAAATGGTTCAGATAACAAAGGTTCATGTCAAAGGTTCATAGAAAAGGTTCAAACAGAAAGTTCATATCACAAAGGAAACCTTAAGGATAAAGTCAGAATATCCGTACCTTAGCAAATGGAGTGAGATCAAAAAGGAAAGAGTTCACTTCTTCTTCAATGTATCTACAAGAATTAGGGATCATTTTATTGTTAATAACTTTATCTTAAATCAGATTACTCCTTTTTGCCAGCTTTCCATTTTTTGTAACTTTTCCTTTTTAGCAACTTTCCAAAAGTAGTAACTTTCCCGAAATAGTAAGTTTCCATATTTAGTATGATTTCTCGAATTAGCAATGTTAGCCATCTATAAACCAATTTACCATTTAATTAAGTTATAGTATTAACATAACAATTGATTAGGGTTTTATATGTCATTATAGCAAAGTTTATGGTTAAAAGTGTAATTATCATATAAACCATAATTTAGTTTTCACTAATATTCCAAACATGCAAATCTTCCTCTTCGTATTACAGAAACATGCCGAATCGATATCACACCTTTTTATCTTTTTGAAATCGAAACTATTTAAAATTCGAATAAAAATGAAACCGAGATAATCATCTATGAAATCTTTCTTTTTAGCTCAAATAGATCAGATTAACACATGTTCTATAACACCTTCTCGTTACTCATTAATTTACGTTTAAGGTTTCTCTTTTATGTGTCTTATTGATAGCCATTTAAATAACATATTCATATCGACAAAGAAAACACAAGGACTTCAATACAGTTTCACAAACTGATACTACGTATATGTATTATGTTTTATAATTCCATGCGACACGACTTTTATCCGTTTACTTATGATAACGAGTATATTAGATTAGTTTTATCATGTTTCATACGTATACGTCGATCTTTTATGTCGTACAAAATAAAATGCGAAGACGATATGAACAAGATACCTTAAACTCGGACCGCAAACAAGAAGGAGCCAAAGAATTTAGCCAACGTCGAACTAAACAAACCCTACCCCTTCGTTATTAGTTTAGCTCGACAAGTAAATACCCAAAACCCTCCTTGTTCTCTTTTCTAATTCTACACAACCACGAACCAAACGCACACCTAATATCTTTATAGCTCGACATACATGCAAACAACACAATCCTTACATTTTATATTTAGCTCTTTATTATTGTTTATGTGTTTTATAATTCGAACAATATGTACATATGAATAAAGAGTAAGGATCGACTAAGGTATTATAGTTCATGCATGCGTAAAACAAATCAAAGAACAATAAAAAGATGAGAGATATAGATGATACCGAGCTTGTATTTAATTGAGTAGAAGCAAGAAACAAGATCCACAACTCCTTGAACCTAATAGTTGGTCGAATAGAGTCCAAGGAAAAAGAATGTGTGCCTTTTGTCATGGGTTTACAGGATTTATTTTTTGAAGCGTATAATGTGAATTTTAGGTGTATATGACCGAATATAAGAAACAGATAGGGGGAGGGATCGGTTTTGCTTATCTTGGCCCAAAGACAATCCTAGTCTAATTCAAAGTCCCTAAAATTCACTTATACTTATCTAAATTTATGTTGTGTACAAGTTTTATTTAATTTTCGGACCTTTAAGTAATTTTTAACGTGCCATATTATTTTTAGAATTATGAAAATGTAATTTGTAAGTTACCTCGAGTTATTTAGATCATATGTGGTGAATTGCAAAGTTATTAGGGCTTATTTAGTATTTTATAAGTAATTACTAAGATTTTTAAATGTAGGGGTATTTTGGTCTTTTTACGTGTTTTAAAATCTTAGGTATTACAACTTCATCCCCTCTAAAAAAAAATTTCGTCCGTGAAAATTGAATAAGCAAAGCAGACAGAAACGAATCGAATCACAGAAATCATGAGAATGAAACAAACGTGAAATCTTTCAGTTACCGAGTAACCTCAATTCAGAAAATCTTTCCAACAGATTTCAAGCGGACAGACAGATCTTTCTTATCAGATTCTCTTAACTTCGTATCTTATCCAGAGCAGATCAGAAATCGATTCAACGGTTACATACATGTAGCAGATAACTAAAGTACTTCTCACAAGTACTAACAGAAAACAGATTGAGTACGGAACTTCGAACGATATAAGACTCTATAATGAGTTTTGAAATTCTTAACGAATGATCAACGATCAGCAACACACAACAAAAATTCGAACATATCCAGATATCTAACAATTAAGGCAGAACCTACATATAGGTCGAATGAATCCTAAAAGTCTCACTAATCGCGGATAATCTAACTGACAGAAATCCGATGCTTCTCAAACACTTTCCAGAAATATCCTATGCTCTCAATGAGGGTACGTCATATGATGTAAGTATTATCACATTGATCAGGCGTCATAATACCAGCATCACATGAGTATACCATCATGATGACCATACTTTATCTCAAGTCGTGAATAAGCAACCTAATAGCAGAATGACAATACCTCTCTTATCCAAAACAATCATCATCAATGGAGTCGAACAGAAAACGAACTTATCAGAAAGCAACAGAAATCTAACAGATCTATCATGATGAACAATCGTACCAATAATTCTAAAATTTACCAAAATTCTCATAACTTAACAATCATACGCAGAATTGTCATAAAACGAAACTTCCAAAGGACAAACTTAATAGTCAAAAGATTCGATCACATCAGTGAAATCCTGAAAACGAAATTGAAATCAAAGTCTAACATCAAAATGAAAGAAACGAAAGGAAACTAGTTGCGTGCACGATCCCCTGGTTGACTCTCCTTATCTTCCCTTGCCTTCTTATTGTAGTCATTAGCTTGATACTTGGGACAATCCCTAATCTTATGATCCACCGAGCCACATGAAAAGCAAGCATTTGTGAGCGTATTGCATATTCCTCGATGATACTTCCCACACGTAGCACATTGAGGTATCCTATCCTGATTCTGCTTCTGCTCTTGATCCCTAGACCTGGTATCACGGTGAGTTCTTTGAGCTTGATCCCTATCCCTCCATGACCTTTGGTTGTTGTAGTTGTAGCCCTGTCGGTCATCTCTCTGTCTATCACTAGCCTTCTGGTCCTGTCCTCTTAACTCCTGCCTCCTGTCAGTCGAACCCTTCTGATCATAACTCTTATCATCTCGACCTCCATGCTCCAGCTTCCTATCATGTTGACCCAATTCCCTGTTTTGAATGCGATCACCATCCCTGCTCCTTTTGTTTGAACTACCACTTTCATTCAGCAACTCAATGTTACGGGCTGCAGCACAAACTTGTGCAACATTAGCATACTCAGTGTTGACAATCTGCTCTAGTACCCATCTCTTCAAACCCCACTTGAAATGCCTAGCTTGTCTCTGAGCATCACTTGCAACCGGTCCCACAAAACTAACCCATCTCATAAATCTCTGCATATACTCCCCAAAATTTTCCTTCTCCAACTGATAGATAGACCCATATTCCCTTTCATACCTTTGCTGCTCAGACACAGGGAAATACCGATTATAGAAAATCTCACAAAAAGTAGCCCCAGTACAAGTGTCAGCATATGCATCCCCTCCTTCCTGAGTCCTAAGATGAGCCTTCCACCAGCTCAAAGCGTCTCCTTCTAACTTGAAAGCAGCTAAACGAGTCTTGAAATTATCAGCACAACCTAAAACTTGGAACAGCTTCTCCATGTGAGTTATCCAATCTTCTGCCTCAGTAGGAGTAGCAGCAGACCGGAAAGCAAGTGGTTTCAGCTTGTTGAACCTCTCAATCCAACCATGAAGCTCTGTAGGTGGAGCACCACCACCATCCGACGAACCAGCACCATTCTTAATGTCATTAGTGATCTGAGTTCTTAATTCCGTAGAAAGATTCGGAAGAGCATTACGCAAAGCAGCGGCTATCATGGCTTCAAAGTCAGGGATACCTCCACCATCACCATTCCTATGTGCATCCTCCATCTAGACGATCATCACAACGATTTCAAAATGAGAATAAGGACAGAATACGGAAAGGAAAATACGCAGAAGGAAACCTAATATCTACCCAATCCTCACCGATCAAAATTCCTATGGGTAAAACCTAAGGGCCTAATACTCACAGGTCATAGCCTAAGTTCTACGGTTTATAAATCCGCCGACCTAACCTGGATCTGCTACCATAAATTGTAACACCCCAACCAGACAAGGGTAAAGATGTCACAACAATGGTTTCATATCAGAATAGACATAACTAAACAAAAGCGGAAGTCTTACGCGTAAGGCTTTAGTCAACGATAACTATGGTCAAATCAGCACACAGCTCTACTCTCAATCCCCGGATAAGCTATCCCAAAAGCTATCTTGAATACCTGCCGCGGAGAAAAGAAAATGCGGCTGAGCTACAAAAGCTCAGTGAACAGATATAACAAAAGTAAACGAAATAAATGATGAGGTACAATGATATAGTTTGGGAAGCATAATTAGTTATAACGGATAAATACAGAAATAAACTTGTGTAGGTTAAATAAGGAATCTATACAGTCACCTGTATAAATANTCCTTTCCTTGTGTGTTGTTTTAATCTTCTTCCTTTTGTTTTGAAATCCACAACCTTCCTACACACAAACTGTAACACCCCAACCTGACAAGGGTAAAGATGTCACAACAATGGTTTCATATTAGAACAGACATAACTAAACAAAAGCGGAAGTCTTACGCGTATGGCTTTAGTCAAGGATAACTATGGTCAAATCAGCACTCAGCTCTACTCTCAATCCCCAGATAAGCTATCTTGAATACCTGCCGCGGAGATAAGAAAATGCGGCTGAGCTACAAAAGCTCAGTGAACGGATATAACAAAAGTAAACTGAAATAAATGATGAGGTACAATGATATAGTTTGGGAAGCATAATTAGTTATAACGGATAAATACAGAAATAAAATTGTATAGGTTAAATAAGGAATCTATATAGTCACCTATATAAACAGATTCGAAATATACCATGAGCTCAGAAACATATCATATTCATATCGTATCACATAAGTTGTACAAGGAGTAGCTAGCTCCATTATACCGGAAATGAAAGGGGTACATTGCACGTACAACCAGTTACTAAGCAGAAACATATCATATCATATCAGAAAACAGATCTAGGATGCATCCATATGCCCCTGAAAATTAGTGCACATTCATATATAACGGAAGGGACGTGGCAGAACATCACTCTACCGCCCTAGAGTCATGCCATAGGTGCATCTATGACATGGACATGGAACCCCCATGCCTAGTGAAGCTCATGTAATAAAAGGGTCAAACAAATGGTTCAGATAACAAAGGTTCATGTCAAAGGTTCATAGCAAAGGTATATCATAGAAAAGGTTCAAACAGAAAGTTCATATCACAAAGGAAACCTTAAGGATAAAGTCAGAATATCCGTACCTTAGCAAATGGAGTGAGATCAAAAATGAAAGAATCACAAAGGAAAGAGTTCACTTCTTCTTCAATGTATCTACAAGAATTAGGGATCATTTTATTTTTAATAACTTTATCTTAAATCATATTACTCCTTCTGCCAGCTTTCCATTTTTTGTAACTTTCCCTTTTTAGCAACTTTCCAAAAGTAGTAACTTTCCCGAAATACTAAGTTTCCATACTCAGTATGATTTCTCGAATTAGCAATGTTAGCCATCTATAAACCAATTTACCATTTAATTAAGTTATAGTATTAACATAACAATTGATTAGGGTTTTATATGTCATTATAGCAAAGTTTATGGTTAAAAGTGTAATTATCATATAAACCATAATTTAGTTTTCACTAATATTCCAAACATGCAAATCTTCCTCTTCGTATTACAGAAACATGCCGAATCGATATCACACCTTTTTATATTTTTGAAATCGAAACTATTGAAAATTCGAATAAAAATGAAACCGAGATAATCATCTATGAAATCTTTCTTTTTAGCTCAAATAGATCAGATTAACACATGTTCTATAACACCTTCTCGTTACTCATTAATTTACGTTTAAGGTTTCTACTTTTATGTGTCTTATTGATAGCCATTTAAATCACATATTCATATCGACAAAGACAACACAAGGACTTCAATAGAGTTTCACAAACTGATACTACGTATATGTATTATGTTTTATAATTCCATGTGACACGACTTTTATCCGTTTACTTATGATAACGAGTATATTAGATTAGTTTTTTCATGTTTCATACGTATACGTCGATCTTTTATGTCGTACAAAATAAAATGCGAAGATGATATGAACAAGATACCTTTAACTCGGACAGCAAACAAGAAGGAGCCAAAGAATTTAGCCAACGTCGAACTAAACAAACCCTACCCCTTCGTTATTAGTTTAGCTCGACAAGTAAATACCCAAAACCCTCCTTGTTCTCTTTTCTAATTCGACACAACCACGAACCAAACGCACACCTAATATCTTTATAGCTCGACATACATGCAAACAACATAATCCTTACGTTTTATATTTAGCTCTTTATTATTGTTTATGTGTTATATAATTCGAACAATATGTACATATGAATAAAGAGTAAGGATCGACTAAGGTATTATAGTTCATGCATGCGTAAAACAAATCAAAGAACAATAAAAAGATGAGAGATATAGATGATACCGAGCTTGTATTTAATTGAGTAGAAGCAAGAAACAAGATCCACAACTCCTTGAACCTAATAGTCGGTCGAATAGAGTCCAAGGAAAAAGAATGTGTGCCTTTTGTCATGGGTTTACAGGATTTATTTTTTGAAGCGTATAATGTGAATTTTAGGTGTATATGACCGAATATAAGAAACAGATAGGGGGAGGGATCGGTTTTGCTTATCTTGGCCCAAAGACAATCCTAGTCTAATTCAGAGTCCCTAAAATTCACTTATACTTATCTAAATTTATGTTGTGTACAAGTTTTATTTAATTTTCAGACCTTTAAGTAATTTTTAACGTGCCATATTATTTTTAGAATTATGAAAATGTAATTTGTAAGTTACCTCGAGTTATTTAGATCATATGTGGTGAATTGTAAAGTTATTAGGGCTTATTTAGTATTTTATAAGTAATTACTAAGATTTTTAAATGTAGGGGTATTTTGGTCTTTTTACTTGTTTTAAAATCTTAGGTATTACAACTTCTTCCCCTCTAAAAAAAATTTTCGTCCACGAAAATTGAATAAGCAAAGCAGACAGAAACGAATCGAATCACAGAAATCATGAGAATGAAACAAACGTGAAATCTTTCAGTTACCGAGTAACCTCAATTCAGAAAATCTTTCCAACAGATTTCAAGCGGACAGACAGATCTTTCTTATCAGATTCTCTTAACTTCGTATCTTATCCAGAGCAGATCAGAAATCGATTCAACGATTACATACATGTAGCAGATAACTAAAGTACTTCTCACAAGTACTAACAGAAAACAGATTGAGTACGGAACTTCGAACGATATAAGACTCTATAATGAGTTTTGAAATTCTTAACGAATGATCAACGATCAGCAACACACAACGAAAATTCGAACATATCCAGATATCTAACAATGAAGGCAGAACCTAAATATAGGTCGAATGAATCCTAAAAGTCTCACTAATCGCGGATAATCTAACTGACAGAAATCCGATGCTTCTCAAACACTTGCCCGAAATATCCTATGCTCTCAATGAGGGTACGTCATATGATGTAAGTATTATCACATTGATCAGGCGTCATAATACCAGCATCACATGAGTATACCATCATGATGACCATACTTTATCTCAAGTCGTGAATAAGCAACCTAATAGCAGAATGACAATACCTCTCTTATCCAAAACAATCATCATCAATGGAGTCGAACAGAAAACGAACTTATCAGAAAGCAACAGAAATCTAACAGATCTATCATGATGAACAATCGTACCAATAATTCTAAAATTTACCAAAATTCTCATAACTTAAAAATCATACGCAGAATTGTCATAAAACGAAACTTCCAAAGGACAAACTTAATAGTCAAAAGATTCGATCACATAAGTGAAATCCTGAAAACGAAATTGAAATCAAAGTCTAACATCAAAATGAAAGGAACGAAAGGAAACTAGTTGCGTGCACGATCCCCTGGTTGACTCTCCTTATCTTCCCTTGCCTTCTTATTGTAGTCATTAGCTTGATACTTGGGACAATCCCTAATCTTATGATCCACCGAGCCACATGAAAAGCAAGCATTTGTGAGCGTATTGCATATTCCTCGATGATACTTCCCACACGTAGCACATTGAGGTATCCTATCCTGATTCTGCTTCTGCTCTTGATCCCTAGACCTGGTATCACGGTGAGTTCTTTGAGCTTGATCCCTATCCCTCCATGACCTTTGGTTGTTGTAGTTGTAGCCCTGTCGGTCATCTCTCTGTCTATCACTAGCCTTCTGGTCCTGTCCTTTTAACTCCTGCCTCCTGTCAGTCGAACCCTTCTGATCATAACTCTTATCATCTCGACCTCCATGCTCCAGCTTCCTATCATGTTGACCCAATTCCCTGTTTTGAATGCGATCACCATCCCTGCTCCTCTTGTTTGAACTACCACTTTCATTCAGCAACTCAATGTTACGGGCTGCAGCACAAACTTGTGCAACATTAGCATACTCAGTGTTGACAATCTGCTCTAGTACCCATCTCTTCAAACCCCACTTGAAATGCCTAGCTTGTCTCTGAGCATCACTTGCAACCGGTCCCACAAAACTAACCCATCTCATAAATCTCTGCATATACTCCCCAAAATTTTCCTTCTCCAACTGATAGATAGACCCATATTCCCTTTCATACCTTTGCTGCTCAGACACAGGGAAATACCGATTATAGAAAATCTCACAAAAAGTAGCCCCAGTACAAGTGTCAGCATATGCATCCCCTCCTTCCTGAGTCCTAAGATGAGCCTTCCACCAGCTCAAAGCGTCTCCTTCTAACTTGAAAGCAGCTAAACGAGTCTTGAAATTATCAGCACAACCTAAAACTTGGAACAGCTTCTCCATGTGAGTTATCCAATCTTCTGCCTCAGTAGGAGTAGCAGCAGACCGAAAAGCAAGTGGTTTCAGCTTGTTGAACCTCTCAATCCAACCATGAAGCTCTATAGGTGGAGCACCACCACCATCCGACGAACCAGCACCATTCTTAATGTCATTAGTGATCTGAGTTCTTAATTCCGTAGAAAGATTCGGAAGAGCATTACGCAAAGCAGCGGCTATCATGGCTTCAAAGTCAGGGATACCTCCACCATCACCATTCCTATGTGCATCCTCCATCTAGACGATCATCACAACGATTTCAAAATGAGAATAAGGACAGAATACGGAAAGGAAAATACGCAGAAGGAAACCTAATATCTACCCAATCCTCACCGATCAAAATTCCTATGGGTAAAACCTAAGGGCCTAATACTCACAGGTCATAGCCTAAGTTCTACGGTTTATAAATCCGCCGACCTAACCTGGATCTGCTACCATAAATTGTAACACCCCAACCAGACAAGGGTAAAGATGTCACAACAATGGTTTCATATCAGAATAGACATAACTAAACAAAAGCGGAAGTCTTACGCGTAAGGCTTTAGTCAACGATAACTATGGTCAAATCAGCACACAGCTCTACTCTCAATCCCCGGATAAGCTATCCCAAAAGCTATCTTGAATACCTGCCGCGGAGAAAAGAAAATGCGGCTGAGCTACAAAAGCTCAGTGAACAGATATAACAAAAGTAAACGAAATAAATGATGAGGTACAATGATATAGTTTGGGAAGCATAATTAGTTATAACGGATAAATACAGAAATAAACTTGTGTAGGTTAAATAAGGAATCTATACAGTCACCTGTATAAATAGATTCGAAATATACCATGAGCTCAGAAACATATCATATTCATATCGTATCACATAAGTTGTACAAGGAGTAGCTAGCTCCATTATACCGGAAGTGAAAGGGGTACATTGCACGTACAACCAGTCACTAAGCAGAAACATATCATATCATATCAGAAAATAGATCTAGGATGCATCCATACGCCCCTGAAAATTAGTGCACATTCATATATAACGGAAGGGACGTGGCAGAACATCACTCTACTGCCCTAGAGTCATGCCATAGGTGCATCGATGACACGGACATGGAACCCCCATGCCTAGTGAAGCTCATGTAATAAAAGGCTCAAACAAATGGTTCAGATAACAAAGGTTCATGTCAAAGGTTCATAGCAAAGGTCTATCATAGAAAAGGTTCAAACAGAAAGTTCATATCACAAAGGAAACCTTAAGGATAAGGTCAGAATATCCGTACCTTAGCAAATTGAGTGAGATCAAAAAGGAAAGAATCACAAAGGAAAGAGTTCACTTCTTCTTCAATGTATCTACATGAATTAGGGATCATTTTATTGTTAATAACTTTATCTTAAATCAGATTACTCCTTTTTGCCAGCTTTCCATTTTTAGTAACTTTCCCTTTTTAGAAACTTTCCAAAAGTAGTAACTTTCCCGAAATAGTAAGTTTCCATATTTAGTATGATTTCTCGAATTAGCAATGTTAGACATCTATAAACCAATTTACCATTTAATTAAGTTATAGTATTAACATAACAATTATAATAGATTAGGGTTTTATATGTCATTATAGCAAAGTTTATGGTTAAAAGTGTAATTATCATATAAACCATAATTTAGTTTTCACTAATATTCCAAACATGCAAATCTTCCTCTTCATATTACAGAAACATGCCGAATCGATATCGCACCTTTTTATCTTTTTGAAATCGAAACTATTTAAAATTCGAATAAAAATGAAACCGAGATAATCATCTATGAAATCTTTCTTTTTAGCTCAAATAGATCAGATTAACACATGTTCTATAACGCCTTCTCGTTACTCATTAATTTACGTTTAAGGTTTCTACTTTTATGTGTCTTATTGATAGCCATTTAAATCACATATTCATATCGACAAAGACGATACAAGGACTTCAATACAGTTTCACAAACTGATACTACGTATATGTATTATGTTTTATAATTCCATGCGACATGACTTTTATCCGTTTACTTATGATAACGAGTATATTAGATTAGTTTTCTCATGTTTCATACGTATACGACGATCTTTTATGTCGTACAAAATAAAATGCGAAGACGATATGAACAAGATACCTTTAACTCGGACCGCAAACAAGAAGGAGTCAAAGAATTTAGCCAACGTCGAACTAAACAAACCCTACCCCTTCGTTATTAGTTTAGCTCGACAAGTAAATACCCAAAACCCTCCTTGTTCTCTTTTCTAATTCGACACAACCACGAACCAAACGCACACCTAATATCTTTATAGCTCGACATACATGCAAACAACACAATCCTTACGTTTTATATTCAGCTCATTATTATTGTTTATGTGTTTTATAATTCGAACAATATGTACATATGAATAAAGAGTACGGATCGACTAAGGTATTATAGTTCATGCATGCGTAAAACAAATCAAAGAACAATAAAAAGATGAGAGATATAGATGATACCGCGCTTGTATTTAATCGAGTAGAAGCAAGAAACAAGATCCACAACTCCTTGAACCTAATAGTCGGTCGAATAGAGTCCAAGGAAAAAGAATGTGTGCCTTTTGTCATGGGTTTACAGGATTTATTTTGTGAAGCGTATAAAGTGAATTTTAGGTGTATATGACCGAATATAAGGAACAGATAGGGGGAGGGATCGGTTTAGCTTATCTTGGCCCAAAGACAATCCTAGTCTAATTCAAAGTCCCTAAAATTCACTTATACTTATCTAAATTTATGTTGTGTACAAGTTTTATTTAATTTTCGGACCTTTAAGTAATTTTGAACGTGCCATATTATTTTTAGAATTATGAAAATGTAATTTGTAAGTTACCTCGAGTTATTTAGATCATATGTGGTGAATTGCAAAGTTATTAGGGCTTATTTAGTATTTTATATGTAATTATTAAGATTTTTAAATGTAGGGGTATTTTGGTCTTTTTACGTGTTTTAAAATCTTAGGTATTACGCAAACTTTGGTACCACTTCTTGGTAACCCACACCGAAACAAACAAGGTGTTTGTTTCTGATTTTTCGTCTGTTGTTGTTGTTCCCTTGTGTCGTCCCGACACTTTTCCACACCAAACTTTCCTTGAGTACTTCTTGATCTTTCTTGTTCCACGTATACGCTTCAATTTTTCACCACAACAACGTTTCCTGCGTTTGTTCCCCGCGTTTCCTTTTACTTTGTGTCTTGTTTTAACCGGTTTCACAAAGTTCTTTCCCACTCGTTTTGTAACCAAACGATGTGTCTTTCTTCTCCTTTCCTGTGTCGCGTTGACATCAAACACAAAAGAGAATTGTTTATCGCTTTCCTACTCTTGTTCCATGTCTCCTTGTGTACGCCAAGAGTTTCCTTCCTTTCCCTTCGATGTCTCCAACGAAGTTTTGTCCAACCAATAACGTTTGATGTAAACGTTTGCAACTTCCTACGCAAAACAGATTGTGCACTATCTTCTTTGCGTCTCTCCTTATTTAAATCGTTGTTTTCTTTGGAAGAAAAAGAAAACAGAACGCTCCAACTGAAAACCAAGGATTGTTCTCAGCGTGTTCTTCCTTATGGCCTTCTCGTTAAAAGGTTGTTATCCAGAAAACAAAGTTGTATCGTGTATAAAACTGTTGCTCTTGATGCCAAATGTTGTCCCAAATCTATACGATATATATAAGTTGTAAAGTATATTGAATAAGTAAATTTGTCTAACTATTGAAATCGAGTAAATGGGTACATATTTATAAGGTTCCAATCGGTATGATTGAACCATTGTGTCTTTTCGGTTTGTCCAACTGAAATAACTAACTTCTGTAATTAACTTTCGGTTACTATCTTTCTAACTAACATGTTTGGTCCTTCGTGTATTATAATATTATATATGAAGCATAAGGATAAGATTATTCGGTTCACAGAAATAATGTTTATGCAGCATAGACAGTTAAAATATCTAGACTTCTTCGAGTAACTTGAACAGTTATCCTTATCCGTAGACGTGAGTTTTACATATAAAAATCTAGCTCGCGACTCTAAATAAAAGCTCCAACTCACAGTTTGTCACTTAACTGCATAAATATTTTGTGAACCGAAGTTTTATAATCTTAATATTACTTTCTGAAAATACAAGGACCAAATTCGTAGAACATAAAGTTTGTAACTGCCACTCTTTGGCAGCCATTTTCGAAGGGTTGTGACCCTTTGTACACACCCATTCGTTAGGCAGAAGAAGGAGGGGACGCACCCTTTCCTCCGAACAGATGCGATGGTTCTTTGTGACCATTCGCTTAGTATAAGTACATTCAATCCTGTAACATTAACTTAGTTGGAAGAATTAATATAAGTTATCATCTTAGTAAATTGTTTGCAATCTATTCG
>LBNU01020849.1:67551-93444 GCA_014162995.1 Artemisia annua | reverse complement strand
AGCCTTTAGCCTAACGAACACTATTCCCTGTGAGAGAACGATCAATCCCCCGGTACTTGCCACTACACTATACTACATCGGTCAGGTACACTGCCTGGTGGGGATTGCAAGCTTCTCAAGATCCCTTGAGAAGTAAAACCCTAGTGCGTGGTCGCAATCCCGCGCATCAATATTGATTCTGCAAGTAAAATGAACATTATTGACTACATTGGTCTTCTTATAATAACAACAACCAAACTACGATGATCCCACTTTAATGCAAAAATCAAACACTTTTTATTAACATGAAGGTCAATACAAACCAGGGATGACCATAAACCCTGTGATGATACAACCCAGAAAGATGTCAATACACCTACATACCAACCTAAAGCAACTTAAAGACAATAAAAAAAAAGACCCAACTTAAAATAAGAAACTTGTTAAGCTTCTTCAATTGCTGATCCTTCTCCCTCATCAACCTCAACTGCTCCTCCAACTCTTCTTCAAGTTCATTCCTCGCCCTCAACAGGCCATGAATCACAGCGACTGCTCGGCAACACATTGAAGGATCCGTCCATCCAATAAACCCACATGAAGGACAACAGTAGAATCGTCGTCCTGAGTTCCTGTTTGTCCAGCTTGTTTTGATTGTTGCTTGTTTCCCACAGTCACAAATCAAGACCATATTTTTGCCGGATATTGGAAAGTGTGAAATAATGTGATGCAACGGTCATATTTAATTACTGGATCGTGTAAAGTGTATAAAAAGTCAAACTTTCGATTGCAAATTTAGTCCTTCAATCTACAGTGTAACTACACGTACACTTAGTTCCCGGGAAACCGTGAAATGACAATAATACCCTCAGTGACATGGCACTTAACGAGAAAACTAACGGAAAATGGCTCTCGGTTGCTTTTTTGCACATTTGCGTAACGTTAGTGGCTTTTTTGCGTGCCTTTATGTCTCGGTCCCATTTTTGCGATTTCGTGATAGGGACCATTTTTTGCATTTTACCCTATTTTTAAGTTTAAAAGTTTGAAAAATAATGATAATTTTATCATTTAAATGCAACACTTTAATTTACTTTCATTTCCGACTATTTTTAGGAGAAAAGTTTTAGCCGTAGTTTCCTTTCAAATTTCATTCATTTTAGTCATTTTCCTTCCTAAAAAACTAGAGAACACAAGTTTTTCACACTTTTCCTTTCTTTTCTTTTATTTCTCCTGAAAATTAAACTCAAAAACACATTAACTAGTTATAATACCTGTGTACACACAAGATTTAGACATAAATTACTGTTATTTGTTTTAGTTTTTTAAGATATCTTATATCAATGTTTATATATAATGTGATTTGCTTAATGTGAAAGTCATTTGGTAAAACATATTATGTTAAGTCTAGACTTTTACTTGCTCATAATGTTATTAGGCGGTGTTGATAATTATGTCTAGCTTCAAATTTGTTCAAGCATGTATATGATTATCATATGTGTTTTTTTTGTTTCTATATTCTTTCTCTATGCATTTGATAGAAAACATAAAGAGTAAATTACATGGTTCGTCCTTGCGGTTTAGGCAAAATCCTTAATTGTATCCCTATTTTTTCAATTTTGCCTAATTGATCCTTATAATGAAACTATATAACACCTTTCATTTTGATCGCCCAATTCAGTTATCTTCTCCGTTAGTCCATTAACCAAACGATCATTTGCAACGTTAGTCTTTTATACTAACGGTCGTTTCTAATTAACTGAAAATTTGGTTTTCTTACTTTTTCGTACGCTTTTAAACGTTTTCGTCCTTTTTCATACGTTTTCTTCCGTTTTTATACGTTTTCGTCCGTTTTTATACGTTTTCGCTCATTTTCGTACGTTTGACCCCTTTTTTACGTTTTCTTACGCTTTTATACATTTTTGTCTGTTTATATACGTTTTCATCCGTTTATGTAAGTTTTCAACCGATTTTATACGTTTTCGTCCATTTTT
Organism: Artemisia annua; assembly: GCA_014162995.1. Taxonomy (NCBI): domain Eukaryota; kingdom Viridiplantae; phylum Streptophyta; class Magnoliopsida; order Asterales; family Asteraceae; genus Artemisia; species Artemisia annua. The sequence continues at coordinate 91,477 of LBNU01020849.1, read as the reverse complement.
CTTATGTTTTCATACATTTCTGCGCGAAGTTTCCTCCCGTGATTTGAGTTACTACTCCTAGATCGCTTATATTGCCCTAAACATCTGAATGCCTTTTCCAACTGAAATGAAATATGACTACTGAAATTGCATTATACATCCAGAATAGTCCTAAGAAGAAATGGTCCCAGCCGATACTTGACATGTACCCCCTCTTCCAGGCCTATCACAAGGAAAACGAAACCCAAGATTTGCTTTATCCGGTATCAAACGAGAGCTACGAGCAAATAGAACACCTTTCAGAAGTATCAATACCGGCACATGAATCGTAAATGCATGAATGTGATGTACCAAAAAATCTGCGGTTCCTAATGGAATAGGTAACAAAGCTACCTTGCCACCCACTACTACTAAATCACCGCCCCCAAAGTTAAACTGGTGCTTGCTGTTGCACCAGTCGCCGTTGCACTAGGTGCTAAAGCTTGGGTGTTTGGTATCCATTGAGCAAATACCGGTTGTAATTGTATAGCGGTATCTGAAAACATATCTTGAGGACGCCCTAAAGCGCTCATGGTATCATTATGAATATACAAACCAAAACTGTGAAAGCTTTTTACCTGTTTTTATATGTTTTCATCCGTTCATATACGTTTTCCTCCGTTTTCTTATTTTTTATCCGTTTTTATATGTTTTCATCAGTTTTTTACGTTTTCGTCTGTTTTTATATGTTTTCGTACTTTTTTATCCGTTTTCGCATGTTTTTATACGTTTTCATTCGTTTTTATACATTGTCTTCTGTTTTTCTACGTTTTAGTACGTTTTTATCTGTTTTCGTCCATTTTTATCCGTTTTCATTCGTTGTTATATGTTTTCATCCGTTTTAATAAGTTTTCATCCGTTTTCTTACGTTTTCATCCGTTTTTATATGGTTTCGCTTGTATTCTTACGTTTTCACACTTTTTTCTTTTTATCTATTTTCATCCATTTTTATATGTTTTGTACGTTTTTTACTTTTTTTTATCTGTTATTAACCATTTTTATCCGTTTTCATACGTTACAAAAATGTAATACAACATACGAAAATGTATAAAAATGGATGAAAACGAATGAAAACGGATAAAACGTTGAAAACGTAAGAAAAACTGACAAAAGCCTGTAAAAATGGAGGAAAACGTATAAAAATGGACGAAAACATATAAAAACGGATAAACCGTGTGAAAACGTAAGAAAAACGGATTAAAATGGACGAAAACGTATATAAACGAATGAAAACATTTAAAAACGGACAAAAACGTATGAAACGTGAGAAAACGGGTGAATATTTTAAATGGCTAGAAAGGCTCTCGGGCATTGTGACTAACAGGCTGCAATTAGAAGGTGAAGTTGAGTGTTTGGCTGGACAGGTACTTAGTCAACCATAAAATTTCAGTTGTAAAGTTTACTTCAAAAGTTCAAATTGGTAGCATATATACATTAGTAAGTAGATGGAGCCATTTTTGGTAATAGAAATCTCTTTTTTATAGGTTATGAAACATGCTATCACAAAGAGGCCCTTGGATACAAGAAATATCAAGTAAGCAACCAAATTTATTTTACAAGTTCTGAAAATGCAAACCGTTTATCTTGATGGGTAAATGACTAGAAACTTAGGAATATCATTAATTTTTTAATGTAGGTAGATGACTGGAAACTTGGTAAATAGAAAAAGAAGTCATATAAATCATGGTGACTTGCATAGTGTAAAGGTAGATAATAAGATAATCGTTTGTGTGCATTAGTTGGCAATATGGCCATGTTGAGTAATTTCATTACGTGGCAATATCGGGTTAGATATAAAGTTTACGTGATTTAGGTTATAGCAGAGGTTAAGGCATGAGTTTCAGGTGGCGTTTCTGAGTCTGAGTTGACACAATCCATGATTAGTGTAATGGGTTCATAATTCATATTTACAAGCTACGTTGTAGACAAACGATGAGTTAAAATAACGCTTTTATGTATCAACCATTTCATGGTTTTCATTTGCTTTTAGGCCCTTATTTGAGACTATATTGAATTTTGACAGGCCTGAAGAATTAGACAGTAGAAAGAGGAATAGGCGAAAGGGCAGTTGGTCTAACAAGTTTGACGGAAGAAAAATCGGTTCCAGGATATTGCAAGCGAGAGATTAAATTCCCCTGCTCGTAAACGGAAAAAGCCACGGGAGAAACATTGAAAGAGGTTTTAGGAGGAGGTAAGCGATTGGGGGGATTATTTATGACAACATTAAATCATGTGTAGACTTTGGGATCCATATTACTGTAGAAAGCAGCGGAGTCGAAAAGAAGATACTGGAATGCTTTTTATTCTTAGGAACTTGTGCTATGCTAACACGACTCAAGTCACCACTACTACACACAAGTCACCATCATGACTTACCACAAAAACTCCTGATTCGGTTACCAGCTTGACTCTAAAAAGGTGAAAGAGGGTGTATGTGACTGGTGTGTGGATATCATGGGATAGTATATATAGGAAAGAGTTTAAAAACGACTACAAGAATATTGGCTAAGCCTCTGACCAAAAAGTTCCCACTTTTGTCAAAGTAGCCTAGACATTCATCCCTCTCCGTTTACCCTTTTATAACCAAAATATTTTTTACCAAAGTAAATTATTTATTCTTCTACACTATTACGTCAGTAATTCAACCACCACCAGCTTCAGGGCCGTCTTCGTTGTCAAATCATCATTGTTGACTCCCTTTTGTTTATCGAATTGGGTATTTGTCCAAATTAACAGTAACAATACGAATATCACATTGCTTAATTTATGTTGTGACATGATGTAACAACTTAGTCCCGTATACATTGTTTAGTATGTGCCGTATAGTTATTATTAGAAAAGACCAAGTACACCGAAATAAGATTCTAGTTCTTTCTTGGGTTATCCGAATGTCTAGTGAANTTTTTTTTTTTTTTTTTTTTTTTTTTTTTTTTTTTTTTTTTTTTTTTTTTTTTTTTTTTTTTTTTTTGTGGCAAAAGGACTAACAAGGTTTTGTATGTGGACATCATTTATGTTAGCTAGCAAGGTTTTGTAACTTGGCTGGTTAAATACTTGAATGGATCCTCCCATGTTTCCTGAGAAACATGTATAGGTGGATATGTCTGTTTCTTAAGAAACATAGGTTAATAATATAACCTCCAAAGACTAGAGTCAATGTTTTCTACACAGCTGTTGTATTACTTGTATGTTAAAGCTACTGATAATGAGTTTAAAAGCTCTATAATTATACATCTCACTGGTCACTGAACTTTATCTACGCTTATAAGTTATAATAACCTATAATTTCGTATCTACAACGAAAATACCAACAAGTAATTTTTAATGTATAACACAGATTCTCTTTTCTAACATTCTGTTCCAGAATGTTTATTTGTTTTCTACTATCTTATGAACAACTTTTACCATGTAGAATGAGATTTCATGGGTCTTGACAAAATGACTAGCATGGCACTAGGCCATATCTAATTCAGTCATTTTATTTTTCTAAAAAAAAGGAGGATTAAGATATACAGAATTACAATGATTGAATAGAAATATGCTAACTCTGCATCATTTTACCTCAAAACGTTATGACTCTAGACATTATATAGATCGAGAAATAATCGTTGACATAAAATCATTCATTGCTTTATAGGATGAACCCTTGTTCATCTCAATACTCGTTCTTATCATGTCACCTAATTCGCTTGCCTTTTTCTTCATACTTTCACCTTTTCCCTCTTCACTTTTATCCATAACAGCCTCGATCACACTCCTCACCTCCTCCTTCTCGAGCCTACTACGCACCCCTCTCGTTAATACCACACAAACACCCATCTCTTCCACCAAGATCTTTGCGTTATACCCTTGTTCTGCAGCCAAAGGCCATCCTATCAACGGCACCCCTTGGCTCAAACTCTCCATCACTGAATTCCACCCGCAATGGGTCAAAAACGCACCCGTTGACCTATGACATAGTATCTCCAACTGAGGAGCCCAATTATGCACCATCAATCCTTGTTTCCCAATCCTATTCTCGAACCCCAAAGGCAACCATTCAGGTCTAAACTCGCCTTTCAAGTCAAACCCAATTGGTGGCCTAATCACCCAAATAAAAGGCTTCTTACTCTCTTCCAAACCTTTCGCCAATTCCATCATTTGGGTCTCACTTATAGTATTCTGAGACCCAAATGAGATATAAAGCACCGACCCTTCAGGATGCGCATCCAACCACTTAATGCAATTTTCAGGTCGGATACCGGGTTCTTTTCCAGATCTTTGACCAATAAGACCAGAACCCGTGTCCGACCCCACATTCTTTTTCAACATTTTTATTGGGAGAAGTGGGCCCACACACCAAACAGGGACTTTTACATAATTTCTCAACACTTCCAATCCCAATGTTTCAATCTCCTCAACTGTATTGCACAACCAACCATTAGATTCCATTGACAAAGATATCTGTATTTGGAAATATCTTGACCACTCATCTTTGCCATCAGCCGCTTGGAGAATCTGCGGAAGCTGACTTATCTCAAAACTACACGTCTCTGGAAACCCCGGCACATGAAACTGGTCATAGGTCTCACCCGTGACCAGATTCTTGTGCGGGAGATTTAACCAAATAGAACAATACGCGGCGGCGCCGTATGCACCGCTAGTAGCAAAAGAATAATTCCTAATTCCCATATCCTTCGCCACCTCATTCGCCCAACCCATAAACACATCTGATATGATTACTGGTGGGCTTCCCCCACCTGAAATGATATCAGATAAGAACCCGCGAAATGCAGGTTCAAGGGCGAGTGAGGCAGTGAAGAGTTTGATCATCTGGGCGAGAGTTAAGCCATCCGTGTTTTCAGAATTTGGTGGGAGACCATGGTCAGAGCTGTTAAAAGGCAGGGACTTAAGGTGGAGCTGTGACGTTGGAAATGCGTGTTTAGCCACCGCGGATCGGAGATAGTTGATGTTAAGTGGGCTGTTAGCAATGGTAATGATGATATTTTGGTTGTGGTACAGCATGTTGTAGGCTAGTTCTAGGAATGGTATAAGATGACCTTGTGCCATGAATGGTAGCATGATTATGTTTTGTTTGTTGAGTGGTTGTTCCATGATGGATTATGGTGTTTTTGTGTGTGGCTTGAATGAATCTTGTTGGTGTTTTTATGTTGTCAATATCCTACCGACATGCAAAGTTGCTGACTTGCTTTTATAGTACAACTCAAAATGGATCTTTTAAGATCCTACCAATGCAATGCAATTTTAGGCAAGAAAAAACAATTTTATAAAGACGGAATCTATTGTTGTTAATTTACGCAATTCAAATTTAGTCAAGAAAAAGAATTTTTTTAAAATCTAATTGGTTGCTATGTTAAATTCGTCGTTATTTATTATGCACAGCTATTAGGTAGAGACTTAGACTAATGCTAATGGGCTTGCCCTTCGACCACAACCGATCAAACTGACGCGTTGCTACCAGTAGCTGCATCCCAACCGACGCGTCGCATGGCAACAAAAACAAAGTTTCGGTTGCCTTGCCGACCGAAACAATTGCACCATCGACGCCCTTTTTTTCAACCATTGCACCCTTTTTATTTATGTTGTTGGGCTTCATAAATGGCTTTTGTTCTTCTAGGTTTGTCTTCAACATTCTTGTGGCCTTCATCCACTTAATACCAGACAATCATTCTTCTGTTCCGGTGGACACTCAATGGTTTGGGTCTTGGGTTGATATAGCAAGCTTGGCACAAGAATTTGTATAACGAGTTGAGAATCTTGATTGACCTTCATGTTCTGGTTTTGATATCTTGCTTTCTTATTGTGCATGGTCAAAGAGTCTTGATGCTTTTGATATCTTGTTTTCTTATTTCATTTATTGAGTATGAAAATGATAGTGTAGAATTATAGAAATACAAATGCATAAAAATGACACGTATATACATGTGAAATCTTAGCATGACACGTTGGGGAGTAAATGAGAAGATATTTTTGCCCTCAGTACTTACCGGATGTTTGTGAGACCATTTTGAAAAGGTAGAATTGTTGAAATACAAATGCATAAAAATGATTTGTTTAAAAAAAATTATGGGTTGCTTTTGTGTCCACCACTAGCTAGTTATGGTTGGGGTTGAGTTATGGAAAGAGAAAGCTTAAGTGGCGCTGAGGTGGCGGGGTTGCTTGGGTGAAGTTACGGTCACCATTAGCATTAGTCTTAATTTTGTATTTAATGCAGTTACTTTTAAGTTTTTTTTGTATTATGCTAGTACAATCTTTGCTAACGGTAACTAATCTTCCTTGTACAGCTTTCTAAATTTTGAAATAGGTATGAGCAAGTATGCCGGAATATCGGTACTGACAGCGTATCAAAACTGTTATACTGGATACCAAATGGTACGGGCACGGGTAGTATGATTCTCCTTAAAAAAACTTGGTATAAAACTTGGTATGTTTGATGTTATATACCGAGTTATACCGATAGGTTGTTGAAGAATTGGTTGGCAAAAGTGACTTTTGATCAACTTTTGACACATTTATTTATATGTATGTTTCATATATTTAAGTAATAGTTTGTAGGTTCAAGTTCTCTTCGAAGAGAGCTTCGCAATAGCCTTTATGTGTCTAAAAAAAGTTGATGTGAATCGGGTCTCAAAGTTAGGCATTCAGTACCATAACTAAAGTGGATAAATAGTTTACTTTCTATCCCACATCGGTAGGAGGGGTAAACTAGGGTGGGGTTTATTGCATATAAATAGAGGCCATAATTCCATAACTTTGACGCACATCAAATCAATAATTATTATTGATTTTCAACATATGAAATACGCATCTCTTAAGATGAAATTCCTGGGGAAAACCGAAACCCGAACCGGTTGGGTCGGGTTCGGGGCGGGTTGGCGGGTTTGGATGCGGGTTTGGGTATTGATATAATTTTTTAGCCGGGTCCGGGTTCTGGTAATACCTGCCCAATTACCCGTACCCGTATCCGTTTACCCGAATCAATACCCGCTTTATTGATATTATAATTGATGACGTATAGTCCGCATTCGGGTCACGAACCCGACCAATGAACGCTACTACACTCAGGCCCATCACAGATGGGCTATTACAATAACGGTTTGGGTTCACGAAGGCCCAAACCCAAAGTTATTTATGGTCTTGATATATGTTATCTCTTATTTATGGATATATATGTGACCGAATTAGGCGGATACGCCGAAGAGTGAGGAACACGAAACCAACAAGGTTTCGTGTGTATATAAAGGGCATCACGGCTCTCATTAAAGGTACGATAACAAAACCCTAACTCTTCTACAAACCCTAGAACCGATTACTTACTCTCACGCCGAAGGATAATCGTGGGAGACAATCCCACGATAAGCCTAACGGTGTTTCTTTGCTTTGTTGGTGTGCAGGTCTCAATCATTAAGATCCAATTGATACTCAAAACAAGGAACACCCAACTTTTGTATCAACAAGTGGCGCCATCCGTGGGACCATTCACTAAGAATTCTGCTAACTACTAGAATGACAAATTCCGGAAACCTAAACTAGCGGACTCCGCAGGCGAAGAAAGCGCATGGCAACTTACATGGGAAAAGCAGTAAAGTGATGCAGCTCCTAAACAGGCCACTGGAACAACCAATGCGCCTAGGAATCAAAGATCAGATTCAGATCTGGAACAACCAGTGCGCCTAGGACCCCTCACGGGAACTATCCACGCTGCTATGACAAGTACTGGCTTGGAAGATCTACAACGCACTCCCCTCACCATGCCAGAAGTGAACCCTACCGAGCCGCCAGATGCGTCTATTCGGAACAGGGGTCCTGACGTGGAGACAGACATCCGCGCACTTACTGGAGTCGCGCCGGAAGTAGCGCCAAGCGATTTCGTGTCCCAAAACTACGAAACCCTGGCTGCTCTCATGCGGGAGGAAGCGAAAAAGAGGTCAAACCAGAGCCTACAATCCCGGCTCAACTTCGACCCTGATGATGAAGCATGTCCATCGCGCCACCGAAATAAGAGACGCGAGAGGCATAGTCACCGACACCCAGTATTTACTAGGATCGGAAGAAAAGTGGTAGATGATGAAGAAACTGACTCACAGTATTTGGAGGAGCGCGGAGATGATGGATGGCGTACCAATGCCCACGCTAGGCTGGGTAGGCGCAGAGTCCACGACAGACTTGGGCGAAGATACTCCCCAAGTGAAAGCCCTTCAAGCTCAGATTCTGATGATAGTAGGCGCAAGCGCCGCAGAAGATCAAGCTCGGGTTTCGCTGATAGTAGGCACAAAGGCCGAAAAAGTATGAGTCCATCCCCAAGTGACTCCTCGGACAACGAGGACGAAGAAACGGGACACTGGAAATCAAGGGGAAGATACCGCGACCAGGAGGATGAAGACATATCTCGTCCCTGGCGTCGCCAAAAGGTTGATGCGTTCACGAAACGCATCAGTAATTTCTCAGAAAACAAGAGAAGGCGCATACCCGCTAATGTTAAAACTTATGATGGAACAGGTGATCCTGATGACCACCTAAAAATTTTCGAATCAGCAGCTACAATCGAAAATTGGCCACAACCTGTGTGGTGTCATATGTTTAACTCTACATTAGTAGGGAATGCGCGAAACTGGTTCAGTAAGCTTCCACGTAGAAGCATTGATGGGTTTGAAGAGTTACGGAAGGCGTTTCGTTTGAACTTTACTCAGAGGAAGAAGTGCGCCAAGAACCCTGTTGAACTCGCAAGGGTAAGAGAGCGCCAAGGGGAATCCACAAGCGCTTATGTGGAGCGTTATAAGGATGAATGCATACATATCAAGGCATGTCCAGAAATACTAAAGATCTCAGGGTTTATGAACGGAATCAATAACCCAGAACTGATCAAGAGGCTAAACGATAGGGTTCCCCAAACCTTTGATGAACTCATGAAATGCATGAGGTCCTTCATCCAAGGAGAAGCCGCCGCTGCAGATAGCAAGAAGGGCTACCCAAACTACAGGTCACAAGAACAACCCAGGAGACAATCCAATGACCAGAGCAGCAACCGTAATAAGAACTATCGCAGTGAAGGGAGAGGACGGGGAAACGACATGTATACCCCATTAACAAAAACTCCAAGGGAGATATTCGCAACAGAAGGTGCAAACTTCCGAGACCCCCACTAATGCGCACCCCAAAAGGGCAGCGCGTAGGAAGCGGATACTGCGAATACCATGGACAGAAGGGCCACACCACCAATGAGTGCATCCAATTGCGCCAACTAATTGATAAGTTGGTGAAGGAAGGCAGATTGGACCACTTAGTTAAGAACATCAAGGATGGGAAAGACAGACAGAAGACCGCGGACAAGAAAGAAGCACCTAAAGATAAGGCTGACACCATCTACATGATACAATCATGGCAACGAAAGATTAGGCAAAAAGTCAGCCAAAGATTTTCTTCTGGAAGCGAAATCTCTTTCCCCACCTTGACTGCGGACAACGCAGTGGCGGAACCACTCACCATCGAGATAAACGCGGGGGGCCACGACATCCACCGCATATATGTTGATGGAGGAGCATCTGCAGATATAATGTATGAACATTGTTTCAAGAGGTTACGACCTAAGATACAAAGTTAGTTAGTCCCAGCCACGACGTCATTGATGGGTTTTACAGGAGAAAAGATATGGCCCATGGGGCAGCTACGACTACCAGTTGTTGTTGGTAATAAGGAACACTCCACAACAGCTTGGATGAACTTTATGGTGATTAAGTCTCCGTCGCCATACAATGGCATTATTGGAAGATTAGGAATATCAGCCATGCACGCGGTACCATCCACAGCACATGGGATGCTCAAATTCCCAGTAGAAGGCGGCATTGTCACCCTCTACAATAACGCTGTGCCACCTGGAGAATGTAACACAATTACATGTAAGACGACACACACTCCAGAAAAGCGCGCAACCAAAATACCAAACCTGAAGGTAGTAATTCATCCCGATTACCCAGAGCAACAAGTATCGCTTGGAGGATCGCTGTCTGATAAACGCAGAGCCGCCGTATGCGCACTCCTGCAAAAGAACCTGGATATCTTCGCATGGGAAGCAAAGCACATGACTGGTGTGCCACGATCAATCTCAGAACACAAGTTGCAAATCCGACAAGGATATTCCTCAGTGAGGCAGAAAAAGCGCGGCCAAGCTCCAGAACGCGCAAAAGCCATTTTAGAGTAAATGCATAAGCTTGTGGACGCGGGTATCATGCGAGAAGTATATTACCCTGACTGGCTTTCCAATCCAGTGATGGTCAAGAAGAGCGATGGTAGCTGGCGGATGTGCGTAGACTTCACTGATCTCAACAAAGCATGTCCACAAGACTGCTATCCATTACCAGAGATAGACTGGAAGGTGGAATCTTTATGCGGATACCCCTTTAAATGTTTCTTGGACGCATATAAAGGGTACCACCAAATCCAGATGGCTAAGGAAAACGAGGAAAAAACAGCTTTCCACACATGCCAAGGTGTCTATTGTTATACGAAGATGCCTTTTGGCCTAAAGAATGCGGGCGCCACTTACCAGCGCTTAGTAGACAATGCGTTTGAAAAACAAGTGGGCCGCAACCTAGAGGTCTATGTGGATGACCTTGTCATAAAAAGCCATACTGAAGACGAAGTGGTACGCGACATTGAAGAAACATTCAGAACACTACGGAAGATCAACATGAAGTTAAATCTTAAGAAATGCACTTTTGGCACCACAGAAAGCATATTCCTAGGATACTTGATAGAACCAGATGGCATTAAAACATGCCCAGAAAAAACAGAGGCCGTCATCCAACTTCCTTCGCCACGCACGTTGAAAGAATTTCAGTCTCTGAATGGAAAACTAGTCGGGTTAAACAGATTCCTGTCCAAGTCAGCGGATAAATCACTCCCACTTTTTAAAACACTCAAGAAGTGTACAAAAAAGGGAGATTTTCGTTGGACTGCAGAAGCAGAAGAAGCTTGTATACCGCTTAAGCAAACCATAGCAGCACTTCCCAAGCTAGTCGCACCCCGGCCAGGAGAGGAGTTAATTGTCTACTTATCCGCGACTAATGGAGCAGTCAGCGCAGTGCTACTGACGGATAGGAATTCAGTACAAACACCGGTATATTTCGTGAGCAAAGCGCTTAAGAAAACGGAGATTAACTATAGCCCAATGGAAAAATTGGTCTTGGCATTAGTGTTTGCCACCAAAAGACTGCGCAGGTATTTCCAAGCGCACCCAATAGCGGTGATCACAGACCAACCTATCAAGCAAGTTATCTCCAAACCAGATGCATCGGGGCGATTACAAAAGTGGAGTGCGTTATTAGGCGAATAAAACATCTCGTACAGACCACGCACTGCGGTCAAAGGGCAGATCCTAGCAGACTTCATCATCGANTGCTACTGACGGATAGGAATTCAGTACAAACACCGGTATATTTCGTGAGCAAAGCGCTTAAGAAAATGGAGATTAACTATAGCCCAATAGAAAAATTAGTCTTGGCATTAGTGTTTGCCACCAAAAGACTGCGCAGGTATTTCCAAGCGCACCCAATAGCGGTGATCACAGACCAACCTATCAAGCAAGTTATCTCCAAACCAGATGCATCGGGGCGATTACAAAAGTGGAGTGCGTTATTAGGCGAATAAAACATCTCGTACAGACCACGCACTGCGGTCAAAGGGCAGATCCTAGCAGACTTCATCATCGAGAAACCAGACACTGATGCTACACCTCCACGGAGCGAGGTAAAACTGCAGGAACCATGGATCCTGTTCACGGATAGATCTTCATGCGTGGATGGGTCAGGCGCAGGCCTTATTCTCACCAATCCAGAAGGAATGGAATTCACTTACGCACTGCGTTTTGAATTCATAGCCACGAACAACGAGGCAGAGTATGAAGCCTTGATCGTTGGATTACGCATTGCAACTCGAATGGGTGTACGCAACCTAGAAGCAAACATGGACTCCAGACTAGTAGCCAACCACGTGTTGGGTGAATATGTGGCCAAGGAGGATAACATGGTCCAATACCTCGATAAGACCAAGTCGCTAATCCAGGGTTTTGACAGGTTCACTATTAAACAAGTTCCTCAGGGGGAAAACAAAAAAGCGGATGCACTAAGTAAGATCGCATCTACAAGCTTTGCACACCTGTCAAAACAAGTCTTGGTGGAGATCTTAAAGAACAAGTCCATCTCGGAAATGGAGGTATCCACGGTGATAGAAGAGCATGATCCTATGTGGATGACCCCTATCATTGAATTTATAAGCAAAGGTACACTACCCCAGGAGCAGAAGGACGCTCGAAGGATACGGCGCAGAGCGCAGAGGTTTGAACTTAGAGATGGTATCCTACATCGACGATCTTTTCTACAACCATGGCTTCGGTGAGTTGGACCTCTTCAGGCCGATTACGTACTCTGAGAGATCCACGCCGGTTCATGCAGTATGCACTCAGAACCACGGTCTGTTGTAGCACGAGCCTTGCGATCAGGGTACAACTGGCCTACGATGCACCGTGATGCGCGTGATATGATAAAGAAGTGTAATGACTGCCAAGTTTATAGACCCATCCCGCGCCGACCACAGCAAGAGCTAACACCCATCACTTCGCCATGGCCATTCTACAAGTGGGGTATCGACATTGCTGGCCCCTTTCCTGTTGCAGCAGGAGGATTGAAATTCCTTATTATTGCAATAGATTACTTCACTAAGTGGATTGAGGCAAAATCAGTGGCAACGATAACAGGTAATCAAGTAAAACGTTTCGTTTGGGACAACATAGTATGCCGCTTTGGATTACCTGGGGAAATCATCTCAGACAACGGAAAACAATTCCGTGACAACCCGTTCAAAGACTAGTGTGCGCAACTAAATATTACACAACACTTCGCGTCAGTAAAACACCCACAAACCAATGGTTTGGTTGAGTGCGCAAATCGCAGTCTAGGCGAAGGAATCAAAGCGCGCCTGGACAGACACAAAGGAAGATGGGTGGATGAGCTGTCGCATGTTTTATGGGCACACCACACGACTATCAAGGTTAGCAATGGGGACACTCCCTTTTCTCTTGTCTATGGGACAGAAGCTGTCATACCAGCCGAAATTGGGATGCCAACTATTCGTACAGCGGAAGTTAATGTTGCAACAAATGATGACGAGCGGCGTATAGACTTGGATCTATTAGAAGAAAGGCGTAAACGCGCAGCAATACGTGAAGAAAAAGCCAAGTCAAAAATGAAGGGATACTACGATGCTAAAGTTCGAAACACTTCATTCAGACCAGGCAGCTTTGTATACCGCGCTAATGATGCAAGCCACGCAGAAGACACAGGAAAGCTTGGACCAAAGTGGGAAGGACCTTACGAGGTCGTTGAATAACTAGGAAAAGGCGCATACAAACTGCGTGACATGGATGGCCATGAGCTACAACGCACATGGAACATTTGCAATCTCAAGAGATGCTATCTTTAGGAAAGGCTACGGCCAAACACACGGACACCTTCGCACCTTAGTATGTGCTCAATAAATATCCGCGTATTTACATTTTGTTTCGTTTAGGCAAATTTTTTCTTTGTCCTTTACAAAAACTTGCAAGTATTAATTTAATGTCGCGGTTTCTAGCTAACTCCGCGACACACTTTACTTTGTTATTTACATATTATTTATGTCTAAACATTGTCATTATATTACCTTTTGCCTACATGGCGTGCATGCACTTATTAAAAACCCACGATGGTAAAAGGATGAGTAAACCTACTAAATAACTCGTTGAGTAAGAGGGTTGCAAACCCATCAACTTTGGATCACGCATCCTTGTTAAACACCTTACGCTCAAGACGTTGGCATAAGTTCATTGCGCACCCCACGACGGATGCGCAACATTGCATACTGTGCGCGTTTAACAACTTAGGAGCCAAGACTCTTGACCCCTTAAAATGATATTTACAGCATGCTGCATATCAACCCATACACTTGTAAAAATTCATGAACTTCATACACGATTATGGATTCTTCATAACTTTTCTTAAGTATGTTAATAAAGGTTCGATTCTTAGCCATAACGTGAATGTCTTTTACGTAAAGATAGTGATTAAGTACAAAAATCACATCCATCAAAGAACCACGAGTTCATATAATCTCTTTTAAGTACGATTCTTGGTTGTCTTTTATGTAAAGACAAGAAGATAAGTGCCAACATTAGAAAACAAACACACATACAACTCAACCTGATTTTTTTCCATAAGCTACGAGTTTATACAAAAGACATAGATTGTACATACAACATTGTTCATCTATTGTACAGCAAAAAACAATGAGGAGCCTAAACACTAGAAGTACGCTTGAGCTTGGAGCTACTACTATGGCCTGCAGCGTTCTTAGCATCCCCAAGCTTCTTTAACAGCTTAACATCACTGGGTGATACTGTTGGCACGCTAACAGGCACCCCATCGGACCGGGGGAGATGAGCTGCACCGATGCCACAAAGGATGTCTTTCCCTTTTATACCCTTCTTCTTTGCCAATCTTATGGCGTGAGCTTCTAAAGTCTCCTTAAGGGGAATCTCCCTCTCAAGAGCAAAAGGGTTGAGCAGGTCACGTGGGCGGGCAAAGACGGGAACCTGCAGCTGTGACACATCATGTTTCAGGAAGTAGTCAAGCTGAGCCTCTGTCTCCTGCGGTGTGTCTCGCCAAAGTCAAACCCTCCATGATCACACCGATGGGATAGTCCTGGTCGCGCTCCAAGCGGGCAATATGAGGAAGCTCGCACAACTTCATCTTCTCCATCGCAGCGACTAGCTCGGCATAAGAGTTAAGGTTATAGCCTGGCACTTCTGCGAGGGGCACTGTCAACAGCTTGCGCTCGCTCAACTCCTCCACGGCCTCCGCCTTGCCATGCGCTAAGGCGCGTTCCACAACTTCCCCGAAGGCAGTTACCACTTCGGAGGACTCCAAAGTGCCCAGCGCAGCCAAACGAAGGCCATGACTGATCAGCCACCTGCGAATAAAACATCATAAGAAAACAAGTTCGAAGGAAATGAATATGCAAGATTCAAAGGAGAAAGGGAATCAAAATATTACATGCGTTCGGCAATGGAAGACACTAAGTACGGGAACAACTCCTCATCATACTCCACGCTCAACCTGCGCAGCTTCTCCTCCTTCTTCTCCAGCGCAGTCTCCACAGTCTTTCTGAACTTATCCAGTTGCGAGAAGTGCTTGCTCTTGTTCTGCTCCATGTATTTCAAAGCCCATAGACAAGTAGTCTTGTATTGTTCGAAGGCAGAACGCTCTTGGCTCACTTGCGCCCAGAGCAACATCTTCTCGTCAGCAAGCTTCTGAGCATATGCGTCTGTTGACGCCAACTCAGCTTGAGCACTAGCCAGCTGCACCTTCAATAAGGAGATCTCTTCGCCCTTCTGCACCGAACGGCTACTCTCACCTGAGTAGCTCGTTTTCACCTGAGCGATCAATGTAGCTTGGCGTGCAGCAGCCAGCTCTAACTCCTGCATCAGCTGATCTAGCGCCTTAGGCTCCGCCTCTGCGCTCTTCTCTGAAGACTCCTCAACGTGGACAGCATCCCCAGTTGGTCGAGTTAGCTCAACACTGCACGTTCACATCAGACAGACGTTACTCTATATCATTAATGCAGTGCACGAATAGAAGAAAATAACGAAGCAAAAGTCAAAGTACTTACTTGGGGAGTGAAGTCTCAGTGACATCCATGTCAGCAGCATCACCAAACACACTCTCGCGCTTTCTCCCTTGGCTGCCCTCCGTTGGCTCAAGAATCTTCACGCTCTCTAATGAGGATGAGCGTGATTTCTTGTCCTCTAGAGACGGCTATAGAGAGGGGGGTACACTGTGCACATGAGTAACCTGCAACGCCACTTGGGGAGAGTCTTCTGGCTCCTCCAGTGCGAGTTCCATGGTCCGCCCCGCAGTAGCCTCCAGAACGGGCGTCTCCCCTTCCCCTAAAGGGCGCACCCCTATTGTTACCTCCCTCGGCTTCGCCAATCTCACAACGCTGAACAAATCCATCTCTGCGAAACAATCAACAACAACGCAAATACGTTATATAAATTACAAAGGGAAGAGAACGCTTACACTAAGAAGGAAAGAAGGATGAAGGACAAAACACCCACCCCAACCATCCTCGCTCAGAAAGGTTGGCACTTCCATGGGACTTTGGAAGAAGTTACGACTGATGCCCATATGCACCAGGAACTCTTCCGGGTACGCACGGATAGGGATACGGTTGGTATTTATGGTATTCGCATCTTCTGCGCTATATGCGCCAGGGAGTGGGCGCTCATCTTTCGGCAGTGACCTCTGAGTATAGAACTCAAATTCCCACGGGAAAAAGGCTTTATCGACCCAGAAAAAATTTTCTCTCAATTCCTTAGGGCGTCTAATTTTTCCGTGTAACACTGCAAGCGCCCTGCCCGTTTGGAAAAGGTTACCCACCCGTTTGACCATGTTGAGTGGTAAAACGCGCGGAAGAGGTGGATGGTCGGGTCAACTGCTAGAAGACGACAATTTATTTTGAAATTAGTTATTTTAGCCGCGCCTATGCAATGCAGCTGGGATATGTTCAGGTGATAATAATTGAGTATAACACACAGAAACAGCGAAATGGGTACGCGTTGGTTCGCGAATTCGAAAAAACGCGTGTATACCCCCACTTTCCCTTCGGGGAAGTCCGCTATAGATGCATCCACATCTGGAACTTCCGAATGCAGCGCGAATGGGATATAATAATCCGAGGTGAACTGACGTAGCTCATCCTCGGTTATATCGGAGGCAAAGTCAGATAACTGCAGAACCATTCTTATTATTTTAAGGTTGAAGATGCGCACGCGGCTATTACCTTAACAAACGATTGGTTTCTTGACTAAATTTAAAGATTTAACAATGGTGGAAATGAGAATGTTTACTGTGATAATCACAGTGAAAGGGAGGCGATGGTTTATATAAGGTTACCACGTCCATGGATGGCTGACACGTGTAACCCACTTGCTCCAATCGTGTGGGTAGGAACTCAAAGGGTACAACACCTTTTGCACTTTCCCACATTTTTTGAGGTTAGTTCTTTGGATTTATTTGGACTAGATTCAGGGTATATTCTTTTTGGCGGGAAAGATTTGTAACTTATCCGCCACGTATGCTGGAGCATTTTTCGTTACGCCTGTTAAGTCTAGCATCCGCGGTTGCACCGTGCGCACACTAGACTGGGGGGACATGATGACGTATAGTCCGCATTCGTGTCACGAACCCGACCAATGAACGCTACTACACTCAGGCCCATCACGGATGGGCTATTACAATAACGGTTTGGGTTCACGAAGGCCCAAACCCAAAGTTATTTATGGTCTTGATCTAGGATATCTCTTATTTATGGATATATATCATGTGACCGAATTAGGCGGATACGCCGAAGAGTGAGGAACACGAAACCAACAAGGTTTCGTGTGTATATAAAGGGCATCACGACTCTCATTAAAGGTACGATAACAAAACCCTAACTCTTCTACAAACCCTAAAACCGATTACTTACTCTCACGCCGGAGGATAATCGTGGGAGACAATCCCACGATAAGCCTAACGGTGTTTCTTTGCTTTCTTGGTGTGTAGGTCTCAAGCATTAAGATCCAATTGATACTCAAAACAAGGAACGCCCAACTTTTGTATCAACAATAATTAACTAGAATATATATACATTATATATAATTTCTTCCATTTTATTTTTTATATATGTATCTCCATTACATAACATATTTTATTCTGTACATGAATTATTCAAAAGCGTTAAATCGTTTGATACGATATTTATTTTCTTTAACTTAAAAAAATGAATATATTAGGGTATTTACCTTTGTTTTTTCGCTAGATTTTAGTGTGACTTAATACTAATACCGTCATTTTGTCCATATAATATTCAATTGGGGATAACCGAAACCTGCGGGGAAACCCGAAAAACCGATGGATAATAATAATCGGGTATCCGGCGGGTAATGGGGCGGATACGGGTTTGGATATTATAAACGGGTGCGGGTATACTAAAACCCGCCCCGAACCCGACCCGTTGCCATCCCTAAGCATAACAGTACAACTTACTATTTTGGCTGTTGTACCATGAGAAACAGACGGCGAATCTATTTTAAGTGAAGCGTGTCAAACACGTGTCTCGGTTTTTAGTGCTTCATTGTTTATCTCTATTTGGTGATAAGGTAAATTTTTTCAATTTATTATTTTATTTAGTTATCGTTATCTGTCTACATGCTGTTTGCATTTAAATTTCTCTTATTTATTTATTGTTAATTTATTTACCGTAATTTATATTTTATTAATAAAATGTAATCGTTTTTCTACAATCTTAAAACAGATTATGTGAAAAAAATTTATAACACTTTTCTTAAAATCAGATTAATTTAATTAACCGATGTTGTACAAACTGGTTTTTTTGCTGAAACCAATATTTTGTTTATTTGAAAATCAGTTTTATAACCATACATAATTTTAATTAACAGATTTCTAAATGATTTTTAAAACAATTTATTAAATTAGTTAATATTAAAACCATGATGAGTTTCTTTTCAAAATGATTTTTTTAGTTTGTTTATTACGTATGTTATTCTTTTAAATCTGGATCTATTGAAGCCAAGATTGTGTTTCTTTGAATCAGGTTTGGTACAAGTTTATATAAACCAAGTCGAGTTTATTAGATACCATATTGTTTTAACGGTTTTTGTATTTAAATATTTACAAGTTAATTGATGGTAACATAATTTGTGACCTTAGTGAATCTTGTGAATTTAACTGGTGCACCGATTACTAACATGGATGCAAATCATGATGGAATCAGATTCATTGAAACCAAGTGGAGTTTCTTTGAAACAAATCTCATAAAATACAAGTTGTTATTTTATTAGATTACTAGAACGTTTTAAGATGAGTTTGTTTGAAACAAAATCTGATAAATATACAAGTTGTTATTATATATAAGATTATTTATAATATTTCTACTAAATTAATTGAAAAGTTTGTTTACATGTTTAGCTTATTTCAACCAGGCTGAGTTTAATTATAAACTAAATACAGTTCTTTGGAAGATCAAATCTATTGAAACCTTGCTTCCTTGCTGAGTTTCATTGTAGAAATAGACCCTGTGAAATAGCTCTGTTAAGTTCTTCTAAAGAATGACAAAATCTATTACAAATCTGTTTTTCTTTAAAAACATTTTGTAATAGTGATATTAAAAATTTTGAGACAAAAAACACAAAGAGAAACACTAGATAGATCAAGCAAGAATATAAGTAGACGAGGACTTTATTTTGTGAGTTGTTTCAAAGGAAGGAAAAGACCAAGTCAGCATTTACTTTTTATTATTATGTTTCACGGAGAAGATTGTAAAAATGAATACGATGTGACTATGATTAAGCATCACGCAAAGAGGACACCCCGTTAAGGACCCGATAAGATCCCCAATGGGGATCGGAGCGGGTTTGGAGGAGTATCGCCCCCAATGGGGCGCCCTGATAAGATCCCGAAGGGGATCGGGTGGGTTTGGGGCACGTTTTGGTAATTGGGTTCGGGGACGGGGAAGGTCGCCCCACCCCATTGCCATTCCCACCTGTGCAGGAGGTTCAACCAAATAGAAATATACGCAGCGGTGTTGGTAATAAAAGAATAATTCCTAATCCCCATATCCTTGGCTACTTCATTCGCCCAAGCCATAAACAAATCCGATATTATCACAGGCACGCATCTCTCGCCTGCAATAACCTTGGTTACAAACTGTCTAAAAGGCGGTTCCAGGGCGTATGAGGCAGCAAATAGGTTGATGGTTTTTGTGAGGGGTAAACTATCAGCATTTTCGGATTTGGGTGGGAGGCCATGGTCAGAGCTATTTAAATTTACGGGTTTAAGGTAGAGTTGTGACGGAGATGCATGGTTTGCAATGGCGGAACGGAGGTACTTAATGTTAAGAGGGGTGTGGTCATCTTGACAATGGTAATGGTGATATTTTGGTTGTGGTTAAGGATATTATACATTGTAGGCTAGTTCGAAGAAGGTATGAGATGACCTTGCGCCATGAATGCAAGCATGATTATGTGTTGTTTATCGGTGATGATTATGTGTTTTTCAATTTTTGTGTGTGTGAATTTGAATCATATTTTATTTTATTTTTATTTTTATTTTTTTTTACTACCGACAAAGGAATGTAATTTGGATGAATCTTTTGTTAGGATTTTTTTTGAGAAAATTTCAAAATTAGCTCAGTTGCCCCATGTTACTCCCTTTTCTAGACCAGATTTTTTCCCCAAATAGACCGGGGGGACTTTGGAATTGGGCGACTCTGCTAGATTTATGACATTTGTCCATGTAGTATTATTTTGTCTTTACTATGTTTTAATATAGATGACATATATACCCTCTTCTTCATCTGTTATTTACTACCTTACCTGTAACGCCCCAAAAAAAATTTTTTTTACTCAGACACTATTACCCCAAGTATTAGTCTAAAATGCACCCTTTTTGCAGTCGAAAATATACACTTTTTGCTGCACTTTAAACGCATACTATTACCCCAGGTAATTTTAGTCTAAAATGTACCATTTTTCAGTCTAAAATATACACTTTTACCTGCAGATTTTCTGCAACTTTTATTTTACTACCCAAAACCATTTTTCTGCAATTATGCACTTGGCAAACATAACAAAAACCATTTCATACCATTATATAACTATTTCGAAAGTGTTTATACGAATTCATGACCCATATCCTTCAAAATGGGTAGAAATGGCTAATCGCCAAACACCCCTTCATACTTACATTAGGACTACTTATAATCAATTTAAGCATCATATACATGACAAAATTCAAGACTTAGACACATACTTAAGACAAGGACCCATAAACATTCAAAATGACCCATTTAACAAAAGTCGTACCAAATGAAAAGAAAGACACTTTAGAGGGGGCTTCCAACTTCTAAAAGCTTGATCCAAAAGACGAAGTCTTCTTCTTACCAATTACAAAGCTATATACTAAGTAGGGGATCGCTTTACTCCATTTCCTTACCTTTGGTAGATTCTCCAACACCTATGAAACAACATTAACTTAACATATAAGCGAAACGCTTTGTAAGCATATAACATAAACTCTCATTAAACAATGTTACAACTATTGGGGCACACTAGCTATAACATTAGGAGCAAATTCATAACATTTAAACATACCTTAACCAAGCATAATTAATATGCTAACATTACATTAAACTAGCATTGGATCCAAGCTACTTTCTTTAACATAAGCTCCATATCATTACACATCATAATTCAAATAACAAGATTATGTTTACATTAACAAGTTTAGCTATAATACTTACCTTGAATTCACCAATTATAATTCATACTTGAGATTGCTACTTGCTCCTTATTTAATTCCTATAATGAAATTAGCCCTAATTAGTGACTAATTCAATAATAACATAAGAAATCACCAACCTTTAATCATTTACTCAACTTTCTATCAGAACTCTACACTCTAAAGTCAATAATTAATATTATTTGAAGTGGGTTATGATGAGGAACTCTTTAAAACTTGATTCTAATACATATCTCCTTGATCAAATTAAACACTAAGATGGTATGGCTTCCTTTCCCTCCCTTTTCTTCTGGTAAACTGACACAAAACAACACTCTCTATATTTTTCTCAACTTCTGTAGAATTATCCAGGGAATGGATAATTTCTTTATAAGTTTAGTTTATTGCAAATTCAATCCGCTCACATTTCATTCTTTATAAATTGACCACGTTACTTTTTAAACTATTACACTTTAACACTATAACTTATCACTTAACTATTTCTCTTATAAAATACTAGTACCTACACAATTATGCTATAATCTAATATGTAATAATACCTTATCGGGGTTTCGGGTGTAACAATTTCCCACCTTAAACGGTCTGTCCTCGGAATCTACTCTTGAAAAAAATGAGGATACTCAGTCCTGCAATCTTCTCTTTTGCTCCCATCTAATACTTGTAACCTCTTGATGTCTCCATTACATTTAACAGGGGAATTTATTTGTTGCGAAGTTGTCCACTTTCTTCCTAATATCGCTTCCGGTTCATCCTTTTGTGAAGCAATTCTGGATCATCTCGATATCATCCAAAAGTAAGTACGCTAGTCTCATCCGCTAGATGATGCGCGTGGATTGCAACATGGCACTACGTTTTACTCTCGAGGGATCTCGAGAAGCTTGCAATCCCACCAGCGCATTGTACTGATCCGATGTAGTACTAGTGTTAGTGGCAAGTAGGGGGATTGATCGTTCTCGCCTCGCAGGGATAGTGTTCTTAGGCTTAAAGGCTACTCTAACTAGGTCTAAGAGTGGAGGATGATTCTTTTGTATTTTATGTTTTTAGTGAAAGCGTAAATCATCGGTTTTGAGGAGTGGGGCAGGAATTAGTTGCTAATCAACTAACCCAAGTATCTACTTATGGCAATTAAAATGAATAGTTGAGAAACAATGGTGGGGGAAAGTAGTGTTTTACTTAGATTTCATTAGCTCCCCTAATATCTTTACCAATGGAATGTAGTATGTTGAGTTGCGTGGATGACGGGTGGTATTCTAACAAGTCGTAGGAGTGCGTTCAATTCTAACTCTATAAGCTCCTACCTCACTATATGCACGATACACGTCAAGGTATCCTATCATTAAAGCTCACCGATAGCAACGCTAGCATGAAATACTACCCTTAAAATACGATTAACGCGACATAACCGATTCACGTTCCTAAGAAATGTTCAAGCTTGTTACCGTATAGGAGTAGCCAGTTTTCTAAAAGTTACACGTAGATGAAACATTCATCCAAATCACAAAATCCGAAACAAACACATCACATGATAATCAATAGTTAGGGTTTCATTAGACTAAGCAAACACAAGCTTAATTTAGCCCTAGCATATGGTTAGAAGGAAAGAAAAAGCACAAACATAAATCACACAAGCACATAGACATATTGTATGGATTGAATGAAGACTATCTTATAGATAAACATGCAAGTTCAGAGGGTAAAAGTAACTCACTATAGGTCTGTGATAACACGAGCTGGGTTAACTTAAGTCATCACCAAGTTCCTCTCTTAAAACAATAAAAATCGTCTATATAATAATAGACTAAACGGGCTGACGGCGTCAAGCCCACAGGTGGCGCGTCAGCGCACGATTAGGGTTTCTGTGATCGGCTTCTTACGTCGTCACGCCACCTTGTTCTATGATCTGCGGCTTCCCCTGACAGCGTCACCATAAATAGTCTAAAAGCGTTGGCCCGTCATGAGTAACTTCCAATTCTTCACTTCAGTTGTTCTTGACGTCGTCACGTTGGAGCTTGTGACGCCGTCACCTTCTGTGTACTTTAGGGTCTTTTGAGATTTTGTTGTTTTCCGCACTTTTTCACTCCGAAAATGCCCGAAAATGCTTCTTTTGTGATTTTCTCCTCAAAAGTACCTAAAATGAGAAAAGAAATGACTTTGGGTGAAATCCGATCCAATAATATACGAATTAGGACTCAAACGGACCCCTAAAAACGTAACATTTTTCGTCTCATCAAATACCCTTACACTTGAGATTTGCTTGTCCTCAAGCAAATGCGCTTTTATTCCAATTAAAATACAAGTTAGAGGTCATTTAATGCGAACATAAAGGTAATTACAAGAATTAGTCGTTCCACTTTACTCAAAATAAGCACGGAGAAAATATACTAGCACCTCTCATGTAGTGTTTGGATACTCACATCTCTCGGTTGATAATATGTAGATATAATGTAAAGGAAATGGATAACATCACTCACTACCTGACATAGTAAATAGATTACCATAGGCTTGAGAGAGGATCGAAA
>LBNU01020849.1:0-21009 GCA_014162995.1 Artemisia annua | reverse complement strand
ACACAATCATAAGTAGACACAAGGTGATTTAGCAAAGCATAATTAATGAAGAGCAATCAACAATAATGATAATTGAAGACATAACATAAGATTGAATCAATACACAAACCATTAAAAGATGTTTATGGAGTGATTCGGAACCTCTATGTTGCTGGGAAAACACCTACCCTAACCCTAGAATCGGACTTAGGGTTTGGGGCTTACAAATAATGAAGTTATAATGTTCTATTTATAGGCAATTTTACTGTCGGCAAAGGGTGATGGCGTCAGCTCTAACAAGTGATGGCGTCAGCCCGTCGTTTTCAGTAAATCGAAGATTTTTTCGTCCTCTTCACATGGGCTTTTGAACCACCCAAATCCGAGTTCGTATGAAGATTTTATGGCCAAAACAGTAACAGCTACTCCGCGCGCAAGTTGTGATTGTCTTGTTTAACTTGTGATGGTTCCACTTTGGTTTCTTCTCGTGCAAGCCTTCTTTCTGACGTCGTCACTCTATATCATCTGACGCCGTCAGGTTGAATCCTGACGTCGTCACCTTCAAAAGTCTTCTGGGACGTCTCTTGTTAACTTAAGGCCAGACGGCCTACTTCCAAATACACCTGACGCCGTCAGGTGTAACTTCCTCAAAAGTTCTCTGGAGCATCACGTTAGGAATTTTCCAACTCCATGATCTTCTCGTGACGGCGTCAGCTTTTAAGGCATGACGCCGTCAGGTTGTGTTTCCTGACCTTTTTTTCATGGTTTTGTTGGTTTATTCGTTCTTGAGCATAAATACGTCCAAAAAGCTCCAAAATGCTTCATATTTCAGAAATCACGTCCCAAGTACCTAAAATGAGAAAAGAAACGATTTAAGGCAATATTTGATCAAATAAATACGATTTAGGGCTTAAATGACCCCTTAAAACGGGTACACTTTTCGTCTTATCAAATATCCCTACACTTGTTAATTTCTATTGTAGTTGTTATTCATGGTAGTTAACTGTTTAAATTGATCATAAATCAGTAAAGGATAGTTGTTTGATAATTTGTTTGGATTATTGAAGCCTTATTCTCAGTGTTGTAGTGAAATTGCATAGTTAAGGAGTGTTTGGTTTATAGCTCTTGTTTCAAGTGATTCAATCCCTCCTCATCCATCCTCATCCAAAGTGCAAGAGAAGAATACTCCTTCAACCTCAAGTTTAAGAAGTATTGTATATTTATTGTGTATATTGTGTATAGCATTTGTAAAGTAGTGTTGTGTTTATAGTAAGTAGTTCTAGGAGAGCTAGTTGTGAATAGAAGTTGGGTAGAGAAGAAGATTAAGTAGTGACGTGGTGTGTAGTAGTGAAGAATTTGAGGTGTGCACAAGTAGTGAATAAGTAGTGATAAGTTGTGGTGTGTTGTGAGATTGGTTCTAGCTAGGATTAGGACCCGACATTTAGCTTAGTGTCGTAAATTG
This sequence comes from Artemisia annua, assembly GCA_014162995.1. NCBI lineage: Eukaryota > Viridiplantae > Streptophyta > Magnoliopsida > Asterales > Asteraceae > Artemisia > Artemisia annua. The sequence continues at coordinate 19,571 of LBNU01020849.1, read as the reverse complement.
GTGTAAGCAAAAGTCGTGTAAGGTTTTCGCCGCCATAAGGGAGCTTGTTGACATAGTGAAGAAAACTCCTGAGTTAGGTGCTCGGGGAGTGGAGTGGGACGAAGAGGAAATTCGTAGCCGAACCACTATAAATCCCTTGTCTCACGGTGCCATTCTTCCATCTCTATCTTTTTACTTACTTAATTACATACTTGTCATATTATATACTTGTTGATATCATTGTTTATAATTGTGCAAGTCTTTTGGTATCACATAAATTTCGGATTGGTGTTTTCATAAACAAAGTTTTTGTAAATTAAAAAGACGTAAAACTATTCAACCCCCCCCCCTTCTAGTTTTCCACAGGTGTGTAAAGATTGAGGTTCCGGTTCATCAACATTAGGAAATCCCCTAGAACTAAGAGTAAGGTCATCACTAAAAGTATTTAAACTTATATCCTCTATTGGTGTTTGGTCCAAGGGTTCTACCTCCATCGGGGTTCCTAAAATCTCTTTCACTTCTTTCGGGTAAGTCACGGGCGGTGTGTGTGCCTCAATTGATGGTAGGACTTGTGGGGTATTTAGCGGGCTTACAAGATCATCACTGTGTTCATCCTGTATTATGGTAGTGCCTAACCATGACATGCAGCTAGGTGGCTCAATTATACCCTCATCCCCAAACAAACTTGTTTCATGATCCTTGAAATTTGTGTTCAATTGACTTGTACTAATGTTTGTTGGGTTGTCTACTCTATAATAATATTGGGCACAATCTTCTATGGCATCCCATGCTTCTTCAGCATTTAATTCCCTAGGGTCCCAATTGGCAAAATCGTTAATGCACATTTTGTCATATCGGTTGACACGATCATAAAAGATTTGGGTTAGGGATGCTAAATCGAAACTATGATGAGAGACTATTCGGAGTAAATTTTTAAAACGAGTCCATCCATCATATATGGGTTCATCTTGATATTGGTTGAACATCAAGATGTCATTAGGGGCGAATGGGTTTCGTGGTCGGTAGTATGGTAGATTCGCGTACTCCATAATGGGGAACGGAACAGTCAATGGAAAGGTTTTTACAAACAAAGACACAAAGAAAAGATAGACTACGGGAAACCTAATAAAAAGAAAATAAAAATCTCACTAGATAGGAATCTAATGAGTAGACCCAATAAAATAAAATTTCAACCTAAGCAATAACTACTCCCCGGGCTGCGGCGCCAAAAACTTGATGTGTGGTTTTGCGACCTTACAACAGGTTTTACCTCTCAAGGGATCTCAAGAGGCTTACAACCCCACCAGGCAGTGTACCTGACCGATGTAGTATAGTGAAGTGGTAAGTACGGGGGATTGATCGTTCAACTCAAAGAATAGTGTTCGTTAGGATTGAAATTTATCTACTAGGTCTAGAGATGAGGGATGATTCTTTTTGTATTTTTATGTTTTATGGAAAGCAAGTAAAATTTCGGGTATTGGAAGAGTGGGCGGAATTAGTTGCTAGTCAACTAACCCAAGAGCTACTAATTAAACTAATGTGCAAGAAAAGTAAATTAAGGTTCTACAAGAAAAGTGAAGCATGTCTACCTATGATGTATTACTCCTTGCTAGCTATCCAATTCTACCTATTGACTGTAAACCTTGTTTTAATTGACGGGTGTATTCCTTTAAACATTCATGGGGTGGCGTACGTACTTCCCCAATCCTATAAGCTCTTATCTCCTCCTACAACGATGCGTTAAGCACCCAATCATAGGGATTGTAAACAGTGGCTTATGCATTAAATACTACCTTAATAACCTAGTACGCATTGGTTACATGTTTCTTAAGACGTTCAAGCACGTTACCATAAAGGAGGTTGGCCAGTTTTCTTAAGCCTAACATCGATGAGACATTCAATCAAAACAAGAATCAATAGGAAACAAGAATTATAAACTAAACCAACTAGATCTATTGAAGTTGTCACGCCTTAATTGATGGAGATAGACACACACATCAACAAGCCCTCATTGATGGAGATAGACACAAACATCAACAAGAAATCAATAAGATCTAATTAATTATATACAAGTTTCACACAATCATAAGTAGACACAAGGTGATTTAGCAAAACATAATTAATGAAGAGCAATCAACAATAATGATAATTGAAGACATAACATAAGATTGAATCAATAAACAAACCATTAAAAGATGTTTATGGAGTGATTCGGAACCTCTAAGTTGCTGGAAAAACACCTACCCTAACCCTAGAATCGGACTTAGGGTTTGGGGCTTACAAATAATGAAGTTATAATGTTCTATTTATAGGCAACTTTACTGTCGGCAAAGGGTGACGGCGTCAGCCCTAACAAGTGACGGCGTCAGCCCGTCGTTTTCACCAAATCGAAGATTTTTTCGTCCTCTTCGCATGGGCTTTTGAACCACCCAAATCCGAGTTCGTATGAAGATTTTATGGCCAAAACAGTAACAGCTACTCCGCGCGCAAGTTGTGATTGTCTTGTTTAACTTGTGATGGTTCCACTTTGGTTTCTTCTCGTGCAAGCCTTCTTTCTGACGTCGTCACTCTATATCATCTGACGCCGTCAGGTTGAATCCTGACGCCGTCACCTTCAAAAGTCTTCTGGGACGTCTCTTGTTAACTTAAGGCCAGACGGCCTACTTCCAAATACACCTGACGCCGTCAGGTGTAACTTCCTCAAAAGTTCTCTGGAGCGTCACGTTAGGAATTTTCCAACTCCATGATCTTCTCGTGACGGCGTCAGCTTTTAAGGCATGACGCCGTCAGGTTGTGTTTCCTGACCTTTTTTCATGGCTTTGTTGGTTTATTCGTTCTTGAGCATAAATACGTCCAAAAAGCTCCAAAATGCTTCATATTTCAGAAATCACGTCCCAAGTACCTAAAATGAGAAAAGAAACGATTTAAGGCAATATTTGATCAAATAAATACGATTTAGGGCTTAAATGACCCCTTAAAACGGGTACACTTTTCGTCTTATCAAATATCCCTACACTTGTTAATTTCTATTGTAGTTGTTATTCATGGTAGTTAACTGTTTAAATTGATCATAAATCAGTAAAGGATAGTTGTTTGATAATTTGTTTGGATTATTGAAGCCTTATTCTCAGTGTTGTAGTGAAATTGCATAGTTAAGGAGTGTTTGGTTTATAGCTGTTTACTGATTTGTAGGACATTTTAGTTGTTGAATTTAGTTGCATTAGCTCATATTAGGTTCATTCAGTGTAGGTTAGTCATAAAGTTTGCATCTCATTAAAGAAAAAGTCAAATTCCTTGGAAAACTTTCTTAACTGTTAACTGTATGAGTTTAGGGTTATCATAATCATCACATTAGTATAAAAGTAGAGAACATAGCTTGTTTCAGACTTAATTCAGCAATTTACATCATAAATAATCACCTAAGTCCAGATAAAACTCATCAAAGTCAATTTAGCATAGTTTTTCAAAAAAAGTCAAATTAGGCAGCTAATTCAGAAATAGTATAAACTTTTGGATCACTTGTAGGCTTGAATATAGATTAGAAATAGGATTGGATTGATTTTCTCTGTTCATTTGTTGCTTGTGAACAATAATCAAAAAGAATTTTGAAAATCATAAGTCATTTGCTCATAGAGATTGGTGCTTGAACTTGCTCATTTGTTAAACTAAACTCCCCTGTACAGGGGAGTCAGTTGTATTAGTTTAGTTTTTGACAGCTTCTAATTGCCTCTTTCCTTGAGTCCTTTGTGTGATATTTGTTTCCTTAGGTAGACACTTGTACTAGCTTACTTTTGCCCCACTAAATTTCCAGATTAGAGCTTATTAGGATAGCTTATTTGGATCTGCTAGTTAGGAGTTTAGTGATTGTTTGCTGAGTTTACATTAGGATTGCACTTGATCTTTATTGGCTTTTTCATTGATATTGTTTGTTGTTCTGAGCATATTAGAGTTAGTTTAAGTGTCTTACATTGTTCTTAACCCTCTGGCTTAATTCTAGTGTTCAATTGCTTATTCATTTTGCTTATTAAAACTGCTTGATGTTCCATTTTTGTGTTCCTGTGTGAAATTTGGCCTTATCTGAGTTTAATTGAGCTTATTTTAGTACTTTGCACCTTCTGTAAGATTTCATAAAGTTTTGGATCAAGTGCTTATAAATAAGCACTTGAATAAGCTGTTTTTAAGCTCAAATAAGCACTTCTGGCTTATTTTTCAAAAAGTTTTTTTTTCTACAGTAGCTTTAGAATATTATTTTAGAATTTCCATAAAAATTTCAGATTTAATTGAATTGTTTTACTATTTCTTTTTAATTTTAAATAGATTTTAGAATAATAAATCATTTTTAATACAAAATAAATCACAAAAAGACAAAAAAATATTTTCTGATTTTATTTTTAAATTTCATTTTCAGTTTAATAAGATTTTTAGAAAATAATTTTGAAGAATAAATTTTCATTTTTAAAATTAGTTTGAATTTCCTTTATTAAATAAAAATACAAAAATAGTTTTTAATTCAAATTAAATAAATAAAAAGTCAAAAAAATATTTTACTTTTTCTCAAAATTCTTTTTAGTTGTTTAAGATTTTTAGAAAATTGTTTCACAATTTTAGGATCATTTTTTTTAATAAAAGTTACGTTTTATTTTGTACGTTACGTTTAAATTTAGCGTTTGAATTCTCGTTTTTAGTTTTTTAGATACTTGTGCATATATAGCTTGTACTTTGTGCTTTATTAATCATTCCTTATCACTATTTGAATTTCAATTTCAGTATTTTCATTTTTTCACTTTTCACAAACACGGTTTCTCAAATCACGATTAACGAGATTCCATTTAACCTTCACACGGACACGACCCGGGTAATTTCTTATTTGTTGAGAAATTGCTTGGATATATACTATACTATTCACGACACACCAAGTTTTTGGCGCCGCTGCCGGGGAAGGTTGAAGTGAATTTAGTTTTCGTTTTTGAAAAACCTTCCTTGTATATATTTTCTTATATAAAAAGTAAAAAGTAAAAAGTAAAAAATCAAAAATATTAAACACTTTTCCTAAAGTGTTTGCAAAATACCAAAAATATAATAAATATCCTCGGTCTTCCGTTGAAGGAGGGCGGTTGTAAACCAAATAAGTTCGAACGCAAAAAAAGATTGTGAAATTACTCGGTTTCGGATTACTTCATTTCTACAACCAACAACTTTGTTGCACGTAGATTTGAAGGAAACGATTTGGGGTGACGAATCGATCACAAAAAAAATAATAATAACAAAACAAAAGAAAAATACAAAAATATTGTGATTTTAAAGTTTTCTTTTATATAAAAACTAAAAATATTTTCTTTTCTAATTTTGATTTTCTTTTTAATTTTTCATTTCTTTTTGGTGTATGAACACTCGTTCTTCATCGAACGATCTTCTTTCACCTCTTTCGGATCCCGAACGGATTATTCGACATAATCATCGGGTTGATTTTTCAAGTTTGAATAATTTTGACGATATAAACACGAACCGTGTTCATTTCTCAACCGTTGAGGAAATGAATAATAACGCTCAACACCCACCGGCGGGTGGTGCACAACAAAATGAGGATCCTCCGATAGGACCTCAACCGTTTTATGATTTGCGTCCAATGGAGGAACAACTCCAATCACCATTTAATGGTATGAGGAGGGCCATTGTGATTCCCGACATTCAAGCAAATCAATTTGAGATCAATCACGGGTTACTCAATCTCATCACGAGTATCTCATTTCACGATCTTGAGCACGAAGATCCTTATATTCACATAAGGAACTTCACCAACATTGCTGAAACAATTAAGATTAATCAAGTTCCGTATGATGTTGTTAAGTTGAAATTGTTTCCTTTTTCCCTCAAGGGGGCAGCCCGGACTTGGCTGGAAAAGGAACCACCGAACTCGATTCACACTTGGGGAGATTTAGCTTCCAAGTTTGTGAATCATTTCTATCCTCCTTCTAAAACTTCTAATCTTCGAACTCAAATCTTCCGTTTCCAACAAGCTTTTGATGAATCGTTCAGCGAAGCTTGGGATAGATTTAAGGAGTTGTTGGAAAAATGTCCTAATCATGGTTTCTCACCCTTGCACCAGATTGATACTTTCTATAATGGGTTGTGTCATGCTGATCAAGATTCTCTCAATTCTGCTGCGGGTGGAAACTTGTTAACTCGAAATATTCAAGAAGCTTTCACGATAATTGAAAATAAGGCTAGAGTTAGAACTTCAAGATGTAAAACACAAGTTTCAAGTACTAATAGCAAAGCTAATGACGAAGTGATGAATGTTCTTACAACTCTTACAAAATAAATTAGTCTTCTTGTCAAAGATAAAGAAAGACCTCATCAAACCGTCAATGTTGTGAATCAAAGTTGTGAAACATGTGGTGGTCCACATCCGTATTATGAGTGTCCGGCAACCGGTGCCTCTGCTCACGAGAGCGTGTATGCTACAAATATGGGTGGTAACGGTTACCAACCCCAAGGAGATCGGAATCTCCTTAGCTACCGCTCGAACAATTATCTTGGACCACCACCCGGCTTTAATAACCAACCACAAAATCAAATTGTGCCACATCGAAATAATCAAGTCAATCAAAATCAAAATCGAACAAATCAAGGTTTTCAAAATCAAAACCAAGGGTTTAATCAAAATCGGAGTTTTCAAAACCAAGGGAATCATAACCAAGGCCCGAATCAAGGGAATTTTCATAATAATCCGAATCAAGGGAATTTTCATAATAATGCGAATCAAGGGAATTTTCATAATAATGTTAATCATGGGAATGTTAATCATGGAAATCAAAATCATGAAAATTTTCAAAATCAAGGTTTTCATCAAAATAACCGAGGGCAAAATTTCAATAATCATAATCAGAATGTTGTTCCAAATCCGTCGCCCTCGGATGAGATTCTTAAGCAAATAATGAAAACTCAAGAAATTTTGGCTAAGGAGATCCTTGATATTAAGAAGTCTTTAAATGATCGACTCTCGGGTTCGGGTACTAAATCTCTTCCAAGCAACACGATCGCTAACCCGAGGGGCGATGCTAAAGCGATCACGACATGAAGTGGTGCTTCATATGATGGACTAACGGCTCTGACTACCTCTTCTTCTCTCCCTCCCAAGGTAGTCGACCGTGAACCTGAGGTGACAACGGATACGGAACTTCCTCTTAATAATGGAAGTACCGAAAACATCCAACCTCCGGTTGTCCAAATGTCTAAAGAAAAAGAAAATGTATCTAAAGGAAAGGAAAAAGTTACTTTTGAACAAAATGAACCAATTAAAACTAAACTTCCTTATCCTTCGCGTTTAAATGATCAAAAGCACCGTGAGACAATGAACTACCAAAAGGAAAAATTTTATAAAATCTTTCAAGATCTTCGATTTGATTTGAGTCTCGCGGATGCCGTTGTTTTGATGCCAAAATTTGCTTCGATGATCAAAAATTTGTTGAATAACAAAANAAATATACATCAACATAACTCAACTCAAGTTTGTCTAATGTACTGGATCTTCACACCACTCTTATAAAATCTCAAGTTTGTCTACTGGGTAACCACTAGTTATCAATATCTCAATATATTTCAACATATTTTCAACTTCCTTATCCTTCGCGTTTAAATGATCAAAAGCACCGTGAGACAATGAACTACCAAAAGGAAAAATTTTATAAAATCTTTCAAGATCTTCGATTTGATTTGAGTCTCGCGGATGCCGTTGTTTTGATGCCAAAATTTGCTTCGATGATCAAAAATTTGTTGAATAACAAAAAACAATTGTTTGAAATGACGAAAACGCCTTTGAATGAAAATTGTTCCGCGGTTCCTCTTAAAAAGCTTCCCAAAAAGCTTGGAGATCCCGGCAAGTTCTTGATTCCGTTTAATTTACCGGGGATGGTTCAATGCTTCGCCCTAGCCGATTTGGGTGCTAGCATTAACCTTATGCCTAAGCCGATGTGGAAGAAATTATCTCTTCCCGATCCTACTCCCACGTGCATGACCCTCGAGCTCGCCGATCGATCTACGTCTCATCCCATTGGAATCGCCGAGGATGTCATTGTTAATGTTGGAAAATTTCATTTCCCTGCCGATTTTGTGATTGTCGATTTTAATCCCGATCCAAGGGTTCCTCTCATTCTCGGTAGTGGTTGCCTAAGGACGTGTCGTGCTTTGATTGATGTTTATGATGAGGAGATTACTTTGCGAAATGGTAATTAAGCCGTCACATTTAACTTGGACCAAACGTCGAGATACTCCTCTACCGATGATTGTATGTCTGTTAACCGAATTGATATTATTGATGAAGTTTCGGAGGAGTATTCTCAAGAGCTTCTTAGTTTTTTCTCATAACGTTTCAAGTGGCAATCCCACTTTTGATTATTCTTCTACTAATAATTCTTCCTCTTCTCTTCCCGATGATAATTCTCCTTCTTCTCAACCTATTGTTTCCGACTCTTCCCCTTCCCTCACTCCATTTGAGGGAAGTGATTTCTTTTTGGAAGATGTCAATGCTTTTCTTGCTATCGACACACCGGATGTTGATGATTCTTATTACGATCCGGAGGAAGATATTCTTTTGCTTGAACAACTTTTAAATGAAGATCCTTTTTCTCCTCTCCCTCCGAAGAACCTTTGTGTTGAAGAAGTTAAAGAAGTCAAAGAAGCCGAACCGACAAATGAAAAACCTCCCAAGCTCGAGCTTAAAGAATTACCTCCTCATCTTGAGTACGCTTTCTTAGAAGGAACCGACAAATTTCCCGTTATCATTTCTAAATTCCTTCAAGATGAGGAGAAGATCTGTCTTCTAGATGTGCTTAAGAAGCACAAGAGTGCCATCGCTTGGCAAATTTCCGACATCAAGGGCATAGACCCTCGTTTTTGTACTCACAAGATTTTACTTGAAGATAATTACAAACCTTCCGTCCAACAACAACGACGGGTTAACCCAAAAATACATGAAGTCATTAAAAAAGAGGTTATCAAATTACTCGACGCTGGAATGATTTACCCCATTTCTGATAGCCCATGGGTTAGCCCGGTCCATTGTGTTCCAAAGAAAGGTGGTATTACCGTTGTGAAGAATGATGATAATGAGTTAATCCCCACACGTCTCGTCACCGGTTAGAGAGTGTGTATCGACTACCGCAAACTTAACGATGCGACTCGTAAAGACCATTTCCCGCTTCCTTTTATGGATCAAATGCTCGAACGTCTTGCGGGAAATGAGTTCTATTGTTTTCTTGATGGTTTTTCCGGCTATTTTCAAATTCCGATTGATCCTCAGGATCAAGAGAAAACTACTTTTACGTGCCCTTATGGAACGTTTGCTTACTGACGAATGCCATTTGGCTTATGCAATGCTCCTGGAACATTCCAAAGGTGCATGATGGCCATTTTTCATGATTTGATTGAGAAAAAAATGGAGGTCTTTATGGATGATTTTTCGGTATATGGTGATTCTTTTACGTCTTGTCTCTCCCATTTAGAACAAATGCTCCAACGATGCGAACAAACTAATTTGGTTCTAAATTGGGAGAAATGTCACTTTATGGTTAAAGAGGGTATTGTNTTGATTGAGAAAAAAATGGAGGTCTTTATGGATGATTTTTCGGTATATGGTGATTCTTTTACGTCTTGTCTCTCCCATTTAGAACAAATGCTCCAACGATGCGAACAAACTAATTTGGTTCTAAATTGGGAGAAATGTCACTTTATGGTTAAAGAGGGTATTGTCCTTGGCCATAAGATTTCTAAGGCCGGGATTGAGGTTGATAGGGCCAAAGTCGATGTGATCGCAAAATTACCTCATCCCACGACCGTCAAGGGAATTCAAAGTTTCCTCGGTCATGCCGGCTTTTACCGACGTTTTATTCAAGATTTTTCCAAGATAGCCAGACCTTTGACCCACCTTCTTGAAAAGGATGCTCCGTTTATCTTCTCAAATGAGTGCATTGATGCATTTAATATTCTTAAGAAGAAGTTAACGGAATCTCCTATCTTAGTTGCCCCCGATTGGGACTTGCCTTTTGAGCTCATGTGCGATGCCAGTGATTATGCTATCGGGGCGGTCTTGGGGCAACGAAAAAACAAATATTTTCAGCCGATACACTATGCAAGTAAAACAATGAATGACGCTCAATCTCATTACACGACTACCGAAAAAGAAATGTTAGCCATCATATATGCCTTTGAAAAGTTTCGACCTTACCTTATTTTGAAAAAGTGCATAGTGTATACGGATCATTCGGCTTTAAAATACTTAATGAACAAACAAGATGCTAAACCAAGAATTATGCGATGGGTTCTCCTCCTTCAAGAATTCAATGTTGAAATTCGAGACAAGAAAGGAGCGGAGAACCTAGCCGCCGATCATTTGTCTAGACTCGAAAATCCTCATCAAAGTGTTCTCGAGAAAAAGGATATAAATGAATCATTTCCTCTTGAGACACTTCGGAGTGTATCACATAGTGATTCTAGTACCCCATGGTTCACCGATTTTGCGAATTACCATGTGGGGAATTTCATAAGGAAAGGGATGTCGTCCCAACAGAAAAAGAAATTCTTTAAGGATGTTAAGCATTATTATTGGGACGACCCTTACTTGTTTAGAGTTTGTGCGGATCAAGTGATTAGGAGATGTGTTCATGGCAAGGAGGCCGATGAAATTCTTATGGCATGCCACAATGGACCCACGGGGGGACATCATGGTGCCAATTTTACCGCAAAGAAAGTTTTTGATTCCGGCTTTTATTGGCTGACGATATACCGAGATGCACAAGATTTGGTGAAATCTTGTGACTCGTGCCAGCGTCAAGGAAAAATTTCACAACGTGATGAGATGCTCAAAACGCTATTCAAGTTTGTGAAATCTTTGATGTCTGGGGTATCGATTTTATGGGACCATTCCCGTCTTCAAGAGGGAATAAGTACATACTTGTGGCGGTCGATTACTTGTCTAAATGGGTTGAAGCGAAAGCGCTCCCCACAAATGACGCCCGAGTAGTGGTTAAGTTCTTGAAAAACTTGTTTTCCTGATTTGTTACACCTCGTGCTATCATAAGTGATCGTGGTACTCATTTTTGTAATGATCAATTCGCCAAAGTCATGTCCAAATATGGAGTTACTCATCGTCTTAGTACCGCGTATCATCCGCAAACGAGTGGTCAAGTTGAGGTGTCCAGTCGTGGTCTTAAGAGGATTTTAGAAAGAACCGTTGATGGAAATCGTGCTTCTTGGTCCGACAAGTTAGATGATGCATTATGGGCTTTCCGTACGGCTTACAAAACACCAATCGGATGTACTCCACATAAGTTTGTTTACGGAAAGATTTGTCATTTACCCATCGAGTTAGAGCATAAAGCATATTGGGCTTTGAAACATGTTAATTTTAACCTTAAGACCGCGGGTGATCATCGTAAAATACAATTGAATGAATTGGTTGAATTGCATGATCAAGCTTATGAGAATTCTTTAATCTACAAAGAGAAAACGAAGAGGATTCATGATGAAAAGATTAAGAATCGTGATTTCAATGTAGGAGACCGAGTCCTTCTTTTTAATTCTCGATTGAAGATTTTCTCGGGCAAGCTCAAAACCCATTGGTCTGGACCATTCACTATTACCCATGTGTTCCCTTATGGTACCGTCGAGTTATCTCAACCTGATGGTCCCAACTTTAAGGTGAACGGTCATATGATTAAGCATTATTTCGGAGGGGATATACCACCCATGGTAGTCCCGGATCTCCAAACTTTCCCTAAGGACAAATGAATTCGGGGATCGAGTCAAGCTACTTGACTCGGTGAACAAAAACAAAGCGCTTCGTGGGAGGCAACCCATGCTTATCATTTCTATTTTTTTTTTCTATTTTCTAATGTGACGTGAGGAGGGGCGACCTCTTCCATTCTTGTGTTTTGTGCTTGTTTGTGTATGTCCAGGATTTGCCCAAATAATGAAGACTCTCGTGCTCGTCGTGCTTGTCCTTTCTCCACTCGAGCTTCATTTTTCGATGCATCTCTCATATCCTACAATCTTATCGACTAACGTTATCTTTGGCATACTTAATAAACGGCCCTAGATTTTTGTTAGGATTACCCTTACCTTTAAAACATTGAGGACAATGTTTATCTTTAGTCTGGGGGGGTTAATCTTCGATCTGATTTGACCTTGCACTTTCACTTTTGTCGTTTACAACCCCGTTTTTAACCCTCATGCTTAATTAAAGATAAGTCTTCACTTCAATTCAATCAATATGTCTATGTGTTGGTTGATTATCTCTTTTGCTTGTCTTTTAATTAACATGTGTAGCTAAATTCTCTAGTGTTTGCTTAGATCTAATGAAACCTAACTATTAATTATTGGTTGATTGGTGTGTGTTGTTGTTTGTTGGGATGATTGTTCCATCAATGTTAGGCTCAAGAAAACTGGCCAACCTCCTTTATGGTAACGTGCTTGAACGTCTTGGGAAACATGTAGCCAAGGCATACTAGGCTATTAAGGTAGTATTTAACGCATGAGCCACTGTTTACAACCCCTATGGTTGTGCCGTGCATGGCATAGGGCGAGATAAGAGCTCATAGAATTGGAGAGATATGTATGCCACTCCATGAGTTATTAGGAATACACCCTTCATCCACACAAGTAACACACATATCAATTAACCGGTAAAAGATAGTTAGGGAGTAATGAAATCTAAGTAAACACAATTTTCTCCATATTGTTTTCACAACCACAATAGTTTAGATATTTATTTTATTTTAATTTGCATAAGTAGTAAACTTGGGTTAGTTGACTAGCAACTAATTCCGCCCTTCCTCTAAAAACCGAGATTTTAATTGCTTTCAAAAAAATATAAAAATACAAAAAGAATCTTCCTTCCACCCTTAGACCTATTAGAGTAGCTTTTCTATCCTAACGAACACTATTCCCTGTGAGAGAACGATCAATCCCCCGTACTTACCACTATCCTATACTACATCGGTCAGGTACACTGCCTGGTGGGGTTGTAAGCCTCTTGAGATCCCTCGAGAGGTAAAACCTGTTGTAAGGTCACAAAACCACGCATCAAGTTTTTGGCGCCGCTGCCGGGGAATAGTTATTGTTTAGGTAGAATTTTTATTTCTTTAGGTCTACTCACTAGATTCCTTTCTAGTGAGATTTTTATTTTCTTTTTCTAGGATTTTCTTTAGTCTATCTTTTTCTTCGTGTTTTTGTTCGTAATCTTTACCATCCGCCATCATGGAAGGTGGTAACATCCTTGATCCCAACAACCTAATTCAACCAAACCACCCACCACAACCAAACCAACCTCCTAGACCCCGCACCTTAGGAGAGTATTCCCGACCTAGCCACCTTGGCTATCGAAACACCATTGAGCTCACTCAAGGAGCCAATGTCACTCCCTTGCGATCCGACACCATCCGGTTGGTGCAAAGCGGATGCGCATTCCATGGACTTCGTTCCGAAGATCCAAACCAACATCTCAAGGATTTCCTCAAAATCGTAGATTCCATAGACCTTGATGTTGCAACTCGAGAGACGACCCGATTGCGTCTCTTCCAATTCTCTCTACGGGACCAAGCTAGTCAATGGCTTGAGCGACTTCCCGCAGGATCCATCACCTCTTGGGACGATCTCACAACTCGTTTCCTTGCTCAATTTTTCCCACCGGGGAGAACTACCAAGCTAAGGAATGATATCTTGGCGTTCCAACAACGCCAAGGCGAAACCCTCTACGAGGCATGGACTCGATTCAAGGACTTACTCCAAAAAGTCCCTCATCATGGCATAGACCTTTGGCTCCAAGTCCAAATCTTCTATGACCACATCAATCTCCACACGAGGCAAACCATTGACCAAGCGGCCGGTGGCAAGCTACGTGATCTAAGTGCGGAACAATCATGGGATCTCCTAGAAGACCTTGCTCTATATGACAACGAAAGTTGGAATGATCCCCGTGATTTGAATAAAACGGTCAAGGCAATATCTTTGCCTTCGAATAATTCAAGCACTTCCGACCGTAGGATCATAGAACTTGAAGACCAAGTCAAGTTTCTCATGAAATCCTACGAAGCTCCTAAACCTTCAAGCCAAGTGAACAAAATCACTTCTTCGTGCGAATTATGTAGTGGTCCCCACGACACTCGTGATTGCATGGAACTCCCCGAACAAGCTTTTGCGGACTACGCATCCACGCGTACCGACGGAGCGGGAGATAAGTGGTACACTTTCAAACCCGAGCCAAACCCTTATGGAGATTCATACAACCCCTCATGGAAAAATCACCCCAACCTTAGGTGGAAGTCAAACCAAAACGCACCCCAAAACAATTCTTCCAACCCACCTAACCGGTTTCAACCCAACGGTAATTCCTCAAACCGTACCTTCAACAACAATCCTTCCAACAACTATGGTAGTACCAACAACTTTGAAGGATTGATGTCCAATTTTATGGCATCTCAAGAAGCTCGCATAGCTAAATTCACATCCGAATTCAATCAACAACAAGTAGAGATGACCAATAAAATTGACAACTTGTTGAAAGCCCTCAACAACCAAGTGCTATCACCCCCACAAAAGGACGCTAGAAACACCAATAGCGAACCACAAATCAAGGACCCCTCTTCATCCAAACATGTCCACTTCGTAAACGTTGTGACCATTAGACCAATTGATAGGAGTGAGAATGATAGTGAATCAAAGGATGAGAGTAAGGAATTAGAGGATGATAGGAAGGCTAAGGTTAGCGAAATAGAAGAAGTAGAGGAGGAGGATTACTTCAATAGGTTACCCACTAAGGAAGAGCGAGCATATCATAAGAATCTATTCGATGACTCCGAGACCCCATACATCCTAGGTAACCCAATTTTCAAGGTGGGCGATCCATCTAATCTCAACATACCATGCAACATCGGGCATTTGCATATTTGGAAAGCGTACATTGACCCTAGATCACCCATTAACATCATGACTAGAGCTCAATACAATTTGATAATGAAAAGTCAACTAGGGTATAGAGTGTTTCCCGATAAGGGATGGATTAGTAACTTCACGGGAAGAGTTAAAGGATTACCGGTTTATGTAGGAAACTTTACCTATGTCACCGACTTTGTGATTGTAGAAGATATCCGCCCAATAATCGATGCAAGTGTGACCCAAGTAGTCTTAGGCAAACCATTTATCGAGGTCTCTAGAATGACTCATGAACCTTCCTTAGGGATAGTCACATTTAAGGATGAGACCGATGAGGTGAACTACCAAATGCCGTATAAGATAGAGCAATACCAACACTTGTCAAACGTTGAGAAGGAGCTCAAACAAGCGGTTTACTATAGGAATGATGAGGATAGACGTAGGGGAGTAGACTATGTCATGAAAAGGATTTTCGGTTTCTATAAGGATTGTTTGAACTTAGGGCCCGAATACAAAACCGGAAAAGAGGATGACTTAGGAACCGAGACCAACGACGAAGTCACGTAACGTACGGTGACTTTGAGTCTAGCTACAAGACTCGTTAATAAAGAAAAGCGCTTCTTGGGAGGCAACCCATGTTTTGTGTGTTTTTGTGTGTTTATTTGATTTTATTTGTTTCCGTATGTAAGTTATATTTCTTGTTATTGATTCATGCTTCAAACTAAATTGTGAAAATGCTTTATTTTGTTTTTAACTTCGTCTTAACTACATATAAAGGTATTTTGCAAAAGCTAAGTGTAAGGGAAATCTAAATCGGTTTATATAGAACGAATGAACATGAATCATAACAATGAAATTAGCATACATATTAGTACTTGTTTGAGTCAAATGCTTGTATCGAGTCATAATGAATTTTTGCAGGAATTCCAGGAAGTAAGATCTAGTTTTTCCAGAATTTTTCCCGGAAGCTTAACATGAGAATTCTGTCAGAACTTTCTGACGGCGTCAGGGTTAACACCTGACGGCGTCAGGTTATAATTTTCTGCAATTTTTGAAAGTTTTGTATTTTTCCGGAAACCTAAAAAGTTTTGTCAATTCTTTAACTTATAATCTCCAGGAATTCTGCAAAATATTCATTCCACAAGCATTATATCTTATTATGTAGATTTTACCGCCGATTTTACGCGAGGTTGGCCTTTATCTTTTTCAGGTTAACAGGTTATTTTGGACAAGAAGACGTTTATTATTTTGGAAGGGAAGCTTTGAACGTTCGTCTATCTTGGAAGAAGATCTAACCATGTTACATCACTATCCACAACAAACGATTCAGGGGAGTATTTGATTTCATTCTTTCATCTTATTTACTTTTACGTCTTTTATTTGAACATTGGGGACAATGTTCGGTTTAAGTGTAAGGGGGGTAAATGAAAGCACCGTTGAGAATATACTTACGCTTGATGTTTTGCTTTGTTTGATAGTAAATTTGTAATAAAACCAAGAGAAATATTTGTTAGGGCAATTTTAGCGCCAATTTAAAATTTTTTACAACATTTAGAAGTGAAACCTTGATCTTAATGAGCGTCTCATGGATAGGAAATTGTATGACTAGCACAAAACCGTACCACTAAAAAATTTTCCACCCCAAATATGTGAGGTTCGCCCCTAGAATTGGTAGGAAAAGCATCCATCTTTGGTGCTATGATGTGAGTACCGGTAGTATTTAGATTCTAGAACTTGCGTTAGGACCATCTCAAATCCACAAGTGAGACTACATTCGTGTAGTTAAGATTTACTACATGATAAGAGGCATTAGGATTAACCCATTGTTTTACACCCGTATATTTGTTATAATTACATTGACTTCATTGGTCAAGTAATTCTCCCACACCCTTTGCGTTGTATCCATTTTTGGTACACGATACCCCTAGTACACCCCTCCGAGCCTATCCTTTCGTTTCGACCTTTGAGCATCTTACTCAAAGTGAGAATTTGTTTACACCCCACTAAATGTACACCCAAATCGCCTTAGCCTACCTTGTATGCACCCACCTTTGGTGCATTATTGTGAAAACATTTGTTAAACCCTTAGTTAATTATCCGGTCAATTACATGGTTGCTAAGTTAAGTCATATCCTTGTACATATTGTTTTGGGACGATTGGGACTCATGGGTAAAGTACTAGTGTAATGAAGTAATGGGGAAGAACAACATTATTACCCCCATACGTGCTAAATATTTTAAAAGTACTCCAAGTTTTTCGATTATCTTAATTCGAGTCATTAGAATAGTGATTGTAAAGTTATGTAAAGATTCAAGTGTAAGGGGAATGCAAATCCCCTATGATGTATTATTTTGGATGGTAGGGCAAGAGTGTATGAAAAAAAAAATCGAAAAATCAAGAAAAATAAAAAAAAATATGAAAAAGAAAGAAGAAAAACATACGGACTACCATCCCGTTTCCTTTTATGTTCCTTTTTAGTTTTTGTTATTTCATTTTTAGACTAAGATTGAGTCGAGTCTTGACTTAAGCAACGATGTAGAGTGCATGTATTTGATCATGATAATTAACTCGCCACCACTAAAATACCCTTTATTCCAACCAAACCGTGTTATCATATCCCTACACCTTACGTTACAACCCTTTATAAAGCCCTCTTTGATAGTTTATCTTAGGTGCTTACGCCTAGTGGAGGAGTAATTGATCCTTTCCCAAGCCTATGGTAATCTATTTGCTATGACAGGTAGTGAGTGTTATTTTCCGTTTCCATTTATGAGATATAAACTTTATGACATTTGAGAGATGTGAGAATCCAAACACTATTTGTGAGGTGCTAGTGTATGATTTCCGTGCTTGTTATGATTAGGGTCTAATAACTATTTGTTGTAATTACTTTTATATTCGTGTTAAATGACCCCTAACTCATATTTTGATTGGAATAAAAGCTCATTTGCTTGAGGACAAGCAAATCCCAAGTGTAAGGGTATTTGATGAGACGAAAAGTGTTACGCTTTTAGGGGGTCATTTAAGCCCTAATTCGTATAAATGTGATCAAATATTGCCCTAAATCGTTCCTTTTGTCATTTTAGGTACTTTTGAGAGGAATTCTGGAAAACATGCATATTCGGACGTTTTTGGAGCATAAAAGTGAAGAAAACGACAAAGTCTCAAAAGATGAAGATTTACAACCTGACGGCGTCAGAAGTCACAAGGTGACGCCGTCAGAAAGCCTTGACAAAAGAGTGGAAACCAATTATCAAATGACGGGCCAGAGGAAATTTTGGATTTAACACCTGACGCCGTCAGGTGTTAGGAAAAGTAGGCCGTCAGGAGTAAAGTTAAAGAGTGACGGCCCAGAAGGTTTTATAAGGTGACGGCGTCAGAAGTGGATCTAGGCCATCCGAGAAACCTAATGGCGGCGAGCTGACGGCGTCAGCCCTTATAACCTGACGCCGTCAGAGTGTAAAATCTATATATAGTTTTCTAATTTTCATTCATTAGTGTGGAACTTTGTGGAGAACTTTTAGGGCAAACCCTAAAGACGAATTTTCTGTACTTTTTAGGGTTTCCAACCCTTGGAACCCTCATGCTTAATTAAAGATAAGTCTTCACTTTAATTCAATCAATATGTCTATGTGTTGGTTGATTATCTCTTTTGCTTGTCTTTTAATTAACATGTGTAGCTAAATTCTCTAGTGTTTGCTTAGATCTAATGAAACCTAACTATTAATTATTGGTTGATTGGTGTGTGTTGTTGTTTGTTGGGATGATTGTTCCATCAATGTTAGGCTCAAGAAAACTGGCCAACCTCCTTTATGGTAACGTGCTTGAACGTCTTGGGAAACATGTAGCCAAGGCATACTAGGCTATTAAGGTAGTATTTAACGCATGAGCCACTGTTTACAACCCCTATGGTTGTGCCGTGCATGGCATAGGGCGAGATAAGAGCTCATAGAATTGGAGAGATATGTATGCCACTCCATGAGTTATTAGGAATACACCCTTCATCCACACAAGTAACACACATATCAATTAACCGGTAAAAGATAGTTACGGAGTAATGAAATCTAAGTAAACACAACTTTCTTCATATTGTTTTCACAACCACAATAGCTTAGATATTTATTTTATTTTAATTTGCAAAAGTAGTAAACTTGGGTTAGTTGACTAGCAAATAATTCCGCCCTTCCTCTAAAAACCGAGATTTTACTTGCTTTCTAAAAAATATAAAAATACAAAAAGAATCTTCCTTCCACCCTTAGACCTATTAGAGTAGCTTTTCTATCCTAACGAACACTATTCCCTATGAGAGAACGATCAATCCCCCGTACTTACCACTATCCTATACTACATCGGTCAGGTACACTGCCTGGTGGGGTTGTAAGCCTCTTGAGATCCCTCGAGAGGTAAAACCTGTTGAAAGTTTTATATTACGGAAACCTAAAAAGTTTTGTCGATTCTTTAACTTATAATCTCCAGGAATTCTGCAAAATTATTCATTCCACAAGCATTATATCTTATTATGTAGATTTTACCGCCGATTTTATGCGAGGTTGGCCTTTATCTTTTTCAGGTTAACAGGTTATTTTGGACAAGAAGACATTTCGGAAGGGAAGCTTTGAACGTTCGTCCATCTTGGAAGAAGATCTAACCGTGTTACTTCATT